>JAQGBB010001894.1:0-12188 GCA_034691745.1 Prismatolaimus dolichurus | reverse complement strand
AAAAAAAAAAACATTTTATTCGAGCGATTTTGACAGCAAAATTTTGCGAAAAACTTCAGGTGGAATAATTTTGCTTTTGGCCGAAAAAGTCCAAAAAGGGGAGGCCACCCCTTTTTGTTGACCGGTTGTAGGGGTGGGGTATACAGCAGGCTACCCTGTCGCCATGCCAATCTGAAGCGTTCTCCTGCATAACTCGCAGTTCGGCATTCCCTAGTGATGTAAGAGGCATTGCTATAAGCAAGGTTGTGCTTTAGAAACGACGGTTCTGCCACTGCCGAATCCGTCTCCGACGTCTGTTTCGATCTTTGCGGCGAAGACATCAATTTATACACTGTGTCCAACGATTACAAGCTTCGCTGTTGGTCTTGTCGGGTGAGCTTGGAGAAGGGCTTCGTCCCTTTTCTTGCCCACCGTCACTCGTTGCTCTTTTGTAGAGAAAAGATTTGCGTTGCACACTTGACTTGCTGACGTACTTTGCTGACATGCCGGCGAGGCAGAAACAGAGATTGTCTGGTATGTAATTCACACTTTGCTGCGTGTTTGATGGATGTTTTTTGTAGCGGGTCGGCATTTTGTTGTTTAGACGGAAAGAGCCTCTTGCGGTTGTTGAAGGCCGACGATCGAACCATGTTGTGCTGTGCTGTTTGCATTGAATCGTCCTATCGTGTAAGTTCTCAAGAGGCGCATTGCAGTGTCGGTGGATGCAGAGGCGTTGTAGTGCTTCATTTTGCTCTTGGCAATTATGCTACTCATGCGTGAACGTACTGTACATACAGTGCACGACCCACATTCATTATAGAAAGAGCAGATTGACATGCTTCTGTGTACGCAACTGATGTATAGTGTTAATGGTCTAACCGACGTGACATAGTGCATATGTAGAGCATGTATGTTTGATTTTTATATCCTCTGAGGCGTACAATCTCGAGTGTACTCGCTACTCGATGAATTTTGTTTGTAGTCTTTTAATCAGATTTTGCATTTTAGTTTCTCATATTGCATCAGTCTGAGAGCGATGGCCAGACTGTCATGGCGTATGTCACTCTACTTCAGGCGCCGTTACCACAGGTAAACTCGTCCGCACCTCTTGGTTCTGCTAACTGTGTTTGTCAAATACGCTGCGTTAACACCTTCATGTGCATGCACTAGCTCGAACTTGTCGATTACGATTGTGGCAATTCGTGTTTGTGGACTGTGTGGCTTTCGAATGAAAACGAAACGAGCTGCTATTACACCAAACTTGATCTGTAAGTAACTGTTTGAATTCGGACCGCTGTTTGTGAAAGATCTTTTTCAGACGCGTTATATCCGTCTACACCAAACAGCGGTTTTAATGTACAGTACATACAGTTAACACTTGTGCAATTGTAGACGTGCGATTGAATCGGGCGACTGGATCGACGTGACAACCGTAGACACCATTCATGAATACGGCGAAACAGCGAGTTTTGAGAGTCTAGACGATGTTGTTCGCTGTGTGTTCGCGCCCGGGAGATTATCGTTTGGGTTTATTCTCAAGTCGTTGAAGGTTAGTGGAATGTCGATTCTTACTCCCCACAAGATAGAAGTTACAATGTGTACTCTTCGTGTCAGATTGTGTGTCGGCGGCAGGATGTGACGGTCGTTAGTGAGGATTGGAAAATGCTTCAAGATGTGACGACCAGGATGATTGATGATGAGGTGATTAATTCTTTTTAACACTGTTGCGTTGTGGCGGCGATGCAATGCATACGTGTGCGAGGGGCGTATTATGTGAAGGTACAAGTACGAATACGGGTTTGAACTTCCTCACATCGAGTGGTGCTGTGGAATATTTGGAGAACTTTCGAAGAAGTTCTTCTCGATTTCTTCTGGCCGACTGGCAAAGTTTTTTCTGGGAAGATTTTTGGAAAAACGTTTGTGACAGTTTCTTTTGACACTTATTTCTATTCCCTAGTAAGGGGAGTACCCCTTGCCATTTTCGCTCGGTCATCCAGCCGATAAGGGGAATTTCCTTTCCTCTTTTGGCTTCTTGAGCGACCCGACATGTAAAAATAGATGCGCAGTAATTGTGTCAAATCGGTCATTAATTTATTAAAGGCACGCAGAATATTGATTGAAAAGAGACAGTCGAACGAGTATTTGGACCAAGTGAACATGGATCTTTGGAAGAGGATTTACCTCAATTGTGTTCAGTATTATAAGGTGATGTTTGTACCACTTGTCTGTCGTTTACGTCTGTGACGAGCTTCCGACGACACTATGTTCTGACGAGACAGTTTTGAAAGAAAATATATCTTATCGCCTTTCGCTCTTTCAGGCCGGCTGCAAACCACTGGGTCTTGTCGTTGGCGGCGAGTTCGAAATGTTTGGTTTAATTCGCCAGGTTTTTCCAATCCTCTACAGAGTCACGTTTACTCACTGAACTTTTGCAGGATTTTTTCACAATATTTTGCCCCGTGCCCGCGCAAGCGAAGTTGTTTGCTGCCGAGCAACTTGGTCGAGGTATTCTCGTGTCTTTTAAATTTGTAAAACTTGTTTTTTTTTGTTTTTTTTTTTCGTGTACAGATACTAATCTGGAGGCTCTTTATGCGAGTCTTGCACTCTCGAGCGATCTGTTGAGAACTGTTCGTGAGAGAAACGGTACTCGAAGGAGACTTTGGAGGGAATTTCGATATTCGCAACAGAGTCCGTGGTATCTCGCGTGTGACGCTGCCCAGGAGTTGCTCAAACAGCCCCGGTAGGCTCATTATGTGTGTAATTCTTTCGTGTGCTTTTACTAATATGTTTCGATTGAATTTCGTTGTAAAGTAATGTGCGGTTTGCATTTTTAGTTCGACTGCTACTGTTAATCGACTTGTTGCTACGCTGAACAATTGTGCGAGTGATGTCATGCCGGCTTTGCGTTGTCTGTTAGATGATCTGGATCTCACTAGTTTGGTCCTCTACGATGCGGCTGGCAGTGAGACTGGTATTGCTGTGTATTGTATGGTATACTTTAATACTGTGTACATGGTGGGTACGAATGTAGTGGAACTAAATTACAGTGTGCGAGCTTTTTATTGTATATACTGTGTACGGGACGTAGTAGAGATGGACGGGATCGATGATTTGGTCATGGCCGCAGGCAGTGGGTATTTTCAGGCTAAAAATATATCTCAAATTTTTAAAAGTAATCAAGTTCGACTGCGAGCTATTTTTAAGCGAAAATAAAAATACCCTAACATTTTTGCCGCATGCTTTGGTACATAGATTTAAGTTTATTACTGTTCATAACGTTAGAGAAAACTCGTAGTCCATCCCATCATGTCATTATTATTCGAGACTCGATATTTGCAAAACAATTTGAACAAATCTTGTCACAATGGTTTTTCCTGTTTACAAGTACCCTGCACGGCGAGGCACCGATCTTGCCCAAAACCTTTTCATTGTCCCACCTCTAATAGATATGCGAACCGTACCTTTGTTGACTGTTGCATTTGAATCCTCCTGCGATGTAGGCATGGGAAAGTTTTCGCATTTTGCGTCGTCCATGTTCGGTATCGAAATGGTAGCGGCAATGATTGAAGCGACTGTTCGAGAGTGCGGAAATGTTCTCGAGTCGTTCACGTTTCTGTTGGCACTTGTGTCTCAGTTGAAAACAAGGGTGAGTTTTACTACTGGATGTGGAGAGGTTGGTTTTGTTTATAAGTATGCAGTGTACAATGTGACTGAAGGCCCGACGGTGCTAGTGTGGAGGTGAATTTTGTTTCGTTCTAAAGGTCGATATCAACTCACGTGATTGGGCGATGTTCGAAGATGATTGTCTTGTCTCGCTTGATTTGGTCAATCGATCGTACGCGTCGCTGAGGTGGTTGCTCGGACTGAGGATTGATGCTGGCAGGGATTCTCTGTAAGTCTGCTTGAGTTAGCCGTAGTTTCCATGTGTATTGTCTTACCTCTTGCGTGAGTTTGCGTGTTCGTTTTTAGCGAAGCTAGTGTGACGGAACTGGCTGCGATGAATCTGTCTCCTATAGTTCCACTGCCAGTTCGAGCTGGTATGTTGGGAGGCTATTACGCAGCTTGTTCGTGTTGATGTCATACTTAGTAAAATAGTTAAGTGTCGTTTGATTGAATAGTCGATGTAACCAGGGGAGCACCTGCGTAGATCGTGGGGGGTTTTGTGTATAAAGAGTCAAACGTATCTGATGGTCCAAGCTTGAAACTGTGTGGAAGTTATCAAGTTGTGTTCCCTCATTCCCTTAGGGCGAAAATTATCTTTTATGGGGGATGATCAGGATCTTTCCCAAGCGAAATTTTTTGCATTGTGCGGGACAGGTTTTGGTGGAAAAACAGGTTTTTTCCTTACAAAAAGTCAATTTTTCCAGCAAAAAACTAGATTTTCGCTGGCGAAGGTTGAATTATGTGCCATTCTGCGGCACCGCATCATTTGGATTTTATTAGGCGCTTCCTTCGTCGTTTCGTTCTTGAGCAGCAACTTTGGTTTGCATGTACGAAAAACTTTGTGCGAGACACTTTCGACAGCGGACATTGTCGATGCTGAGGATCTAGCGGCCGAACCTCGACAGACGTTTCGCTCGGCGATGCCAACGTTTGTTCAAAGCGTTTTGCTTTCATTGTAAGGGTTTTATTGTTAGTCTAGTCAGGCATTCGCTGTTTTTATTCTATACTGTAGTTTGGACACTGCATGTATTGTACGTTACATGTGAGGGTAAAATTATTCAATGGGGTAGGGTTGGCATCTTAGGGGATTTCGGAGGATTTCCCGGGGATGGGGGATCGGAAAAAAATCCCCGGGGATTTGCCAACGAAAAAAATTTTTACGACTAAAAATTGCATTTTGTGCCATTTAAAAAACTTTTAATTTTTAAAAATTTACGCATGCGAGATAGGCGGGGGATTCCCTGGGGATTGGGGGACGGCGGAAAAATCTTCGGAGATTTGCTAACCCTAAATGGGGAAATTAGCTTAAAAACCGGCTTTGCGCGCACGAGTGGAGCTTGTCTGGGGTCTATGTGGAACAAAAGATGTCCATCTGTCGTGCACTACACGGCAATATAAAGCTTCCCGCTTGGCGCTCCCTCTGCCGGCAATGCGATCCGAATGGTGAAAAGATTTTCCTATCTCTAATTGTGTGCTTGTTTTAGGTGGCCGTCGAATTCGCAGATGTATGTTGAAGACTTTCTTCGTCAGTCGGGCCAGTTTAAGCATTTGCTGGTGAGACGGTGTTGTATGTCTTGACAGCGCCGTCATTGGTTGATTGCTGTGCGTAGGAATACTGTCGACAGTTTTCGGCCTGGTGTGGTACGATGGAATATGCGCGTTCGTTTTGTTCCGGGCGTGCTCATCTTTACATGGGCGATCCAGACGAGGTAAGCAGCGGTTCTCGACGCCGTTTGCCAAATCCATCAGGCACGACATCGACACCTCCAGGGAAGGGGCGACAGACCTGGTTCGTGTGATGTGGGTTTTTTCTTGGTCCTGAAGTTTAGCCGATGTTTAGTGGAGTGCGTCATTCATTATGTACTGTGCGTATACGCAGTGGCATTCTATTTGTTCAGTAAAATGCGTGTGTAGTAATGAACGTACAAGTAGGTAGTGGAGTAAGGGAGCCAGGCAGAGTGATTAAATTCGTATTCGAGTACAGTGCGGAGTGCGGTGCTGTAGAGCGGACCGCTCTATCGGGTATGAAACGCGAAAGCGTGTTACGCAGTTGGCATACGGAGCGGCACGTCCGACTTGATCACTTGAGATGCACTCACTTTTTGGCCAGTTTCAAACTATTTATTGCTGGTCGTGTTAGCTGATAAGGTCTAACCTTTCTAGTAAGTGTACTCTTTGTAAGGGTGTCACACTCTATAGACGGTAGTGAAGTCGTCTGCTGGTCCCAAAGGCGTTCTTAGAACTCCTTTTGTATTCGTAGGCATTGAGTTACTTCAAGAAAGCCGTGCTAGGTATCGAGTGCCACGATGTCGTTGTTTTGAGGCGTCTGCGAGCCATGCAGAGTGCGTTGAATCTTGTCTACGGTGAGAGCGTCTTGTGCAGTTTACAGATCGAATACTATATGACGGTATTGCATCGCTTCCATAATAGTCACACTTCTGCACTATATCGGTTGTTGAATCGGACTAAGCGAAAGTTTTCCGATCTCCGAACGCATGCATGGTTGAAATCTGTCGGCTCAAGGGGTTCGAAACCGATTGATGACGGGTACCCTCCGTCGGACCAAAATGGGTACAGCCAGTCTGGGGTCGATAATGCGGGGTAAAGAAGTCGGTTCTAACCCCGTGTTCATGGTGGGATCGGCTCTCTGCGTTAATAAAGGTGCTTTTCGGCATTGCACAACTGCCTTTTGCGCCGATCAGTTGTTGCAGGTGTGGATGGGCATTATTTGGCGTTATTGTTTGCGTGTAGTTGATCGACCTGTTTCAAGTGTTCAGCTGCACTGACCATGTGCTTTGGCTGGCTCGAACGGCGCTTGGAAGCGTCGATTTGCAAAGTCCTGTTGCGGTAAGTGATTGTGCTGCAGGTATTCTGGCCCTGGCCGCTGGGGTAGTGGTTCGATCAAAGGAACTTTTTTGGTCACTGTTGACTGGACTGAGGTAAAAACTAGTTTTGATACTACAGAGAAGTTGGGACAAACGGATGGAACTATTTTCGGGCATGCAGAAAATGGAGTGGACACATGATAAAGTTGGAATTAACGACGAGGCTGCTTAGTGAGGTTGGATAATTCGAGCGTTGCGCAGGGTTTGCAGGCGAAGACCCTAGTTGGACGCTACGCCACTGCCTCGTAGGAGTTTGGCGCTTACGCAGGGCACCCATTGGGAGGGAGAAAATGACTGATTTTCTTTGATCGAATCCTACATCCGAATGGCTAGGGCCAATACATACGTGTGTTGTAGATGCGAATATTGGTTTGGTTTGTAGCCCGTTCTTTGGACGATTCTCTTCAAGAACTACATGTCTCTGTCGCAGTTTGAAGAAGCGTTCAAAGCAGTTAGAAATAATCCCGATGAAGACAGGTTAGAGGCGTCGCATTTATTGTTGCATTTCAAACCCCCCTTCGCCGAGAAAAAAGTATCGAAAAGAAGAGAAAATGTCATCTCTGTGCAACCTGCAATTTGTGACCCATTTTCCCTTGCAACCGCTGGTCCTACACCTAATTTTTTGTCTCATTACCTTACCTTCTCTTATGTAGTTGGCATTTCTCTATATGTATATTGAGTTACGTTTTAGTCGAAGAAATTGCCTGCGTCAGTTTGTCGTTATTTTGATGGAGACTCAACAATTCGAGAAGCTCGTCAAATTTGAGTATAGCAGTGGGGCACTCGAGTCGGACGATGTGGGAGAAGAAACGAACAAAATTGAGTCGGAGGTAAACTCGACGTTTATTTTACACCTTTTCAAAGCGTTTTTGCGAATGTCGATCTTAGGTCCAACTGATTTTAAATGTTACGGATGTACTGTTCGAGGAGCGGGCATTTGGAGATAATGTTTGTAGGTTATATCGATTTTGGAGAGTCGCGCTCGGTCTTTGGATATTTCAAATGCTGATTACTACGGGCTGCTTTATTCGTTTTTTGTCTATCGAGCTAGTTATCGCAGAGGTACATTCTACGTGTGCACATTGACGGATGTTTTTAGTACAGCACTTTCTGTTCGGTGTGGTTGTTGTTGCTTTAAATGTGCTTTATATTCGCATAAATCATAGCTATAAGCACGTACTGTATTGTGTACGTACCTAAAAAACAATGATTGGTTTGCGTGGTTTTGATTTTTGCGTTTTTCATTCACGTATTCTAGTGTTTATTGTGTAATTATGTACATATTTGGCGTGCATGTACAGTACGTACAGTAAGTAAACGTACCGAAAACGCACTTCGGCACAGTACATGTTCTGTCATTCAGCCAAGTCATTTATTGCTTAGTCGGCAGTTTCTGCAGTACTCTATTTGTGCATGATCTATTCTGCCAAAGATTTCTGTCTCATCTATTGCTTGTAGCCGCAATCGCCATGTACGAATGCGCTTTCCGTCTCGCCCGCGAAGTTTCCGCAAGTCTTCTTCGCCAACTGAATTGCTACACCGCTTGTCTTCATGCTTTGCGCCAAGCTCCGACCGAGTTGCGTTGGATTTCGAGACCGGAATTGGAGCAGACAAAGGTTTGTTTCATATTTTCACTCAAGTGATGTGTGAAGAGGGTGACGCTTTAGCGCGCGATCGAACCGGGTATGTCGCCGAAAAGAGCAGTGGATGGGGATGAAATTGAGAGGGCTGGCTTGGATGGAAGTCAGCGTTTGATTGTAAGTGGTGCTTGCTGCTCATATTTTACTTTCACGCTGGCGTGTGCGGGCGTGTCTGTTTTAGGTGATCGAGCTTGCTGATATTGAGCGAGAACATTTGATGGTGAAGTCGCGATTGATCCTGGCTAATGAGTGTCAGCGTCAGAAGGCGTTTGCAAGTGAGTTGTGTATTCTGGTGTGGACGGCACTAGTTTATCGCAGTGTAACTTGCGTGATGTCTTGTACTTAGTAGTGAATTCGGCCAGGTTTTGTGTAGAAGTATAGGTGTGTAGCTGCACCACGGCGCACCGGCCCTTCATTTGTTTTGGCTTTTCATAAGAAAAATTGAAAAATTTTTATAATTTTGACCCATAATTTAGTTCTTGCGTCTTCATCCATACCTTATGTGGTTACGTCTCTGCGTACGTACAGTACGTATAACTTTTGTCACAACATGCCTAACATTTCATTGTGCGCGCAAGCGGGTTTTTTCGGCTTGCGCGCACAATGAAATGTTAGGCGTGTTGTGACAAAAGTTATAATTCACTACTTGTTGTGTCGATACGTTCACTTCAGTACCGGCACGAATTGTGCGGGAGCGTTGGGCAAATTTGGTTTCGGGAGGGCTCACCCGTGAAAAAGCTTTAGAAATGAGCCCAATTTGGCACCTTTACCCTACTTTTCCCACACAAATTTGAACTTTCGGGGAGGGCTCAAGCCGGGTGAGCCAGAATGGTCCTACACCCCTGTTTTGGGAAAGAGTATAAATGTATACGTCGGTCGTGTCGCCGTTATCCTCCCCAAGGAGGACTGACGTCTATCATGGTCGAACTGCATTCGGCGTTCTCGAGAGTCGATCAGCGCGTTCGCGCTGTCGACGAAGTTCCTCCAAGCCGTTCTGCCAGGACCTCGCCACCGTCGTGTCTCGCTTGCGAACGTTAATCTTTAGCTTTTGAAATCGCTTTCGATTATGTCGGTGTAACGCAAGTGTAGACGTACAGTACGTAAATACTAACGGACATGGACGTGCCCAAAACTTGTACCAAAGCGAAAGCAGGAAAGTTTGTCAGAATTGGCGATGAGACGAACTATTTGTCCGCACTTTAGACTTCGCAAGTACCCCCACTGAAGTGGTTACGAATCTGCTCACTTGTGACAAGTTCGACGACGCTGCTCTACTATGCCAGGCGTACGAACTTTCACTCGAACCAGTCTTTAACGCACTGACGCAAAAGTAAGTGATAAAGAGTTAGCTTGTGTGGGGGTTTTATGCATTCGTGCTTGAAGATGCATCACGGCGTGTCCAAGCGTGACTGTCCAGTCGGATGAACGAAGCAAGAATTCGTTCGCGTGGATTGAGGATAATCGGGCTGTCGCGGATGTTTCTGCTCTTCTGTTGACTGCGAGGTGCGAATTTCGATTTTCACGTATAGTGCGAAGAATGTAAAAGGCTTTTTGCCTCTCGTAGTCCATCGGAAACAGCGTGGCAACTTTTGCAAGCTTATCTCGAGAAAGTGTTTAACTTCTATTCGAGCAAGGCGCGTATGTATGCATGTGTGGCCAATCGAATGCTTGCGCTTGGTCAGGCGTTGCCGTCGTGGCTTGTCACGAAGTTTAAGGTGAGGTTTGCAATTGTTTTTGAAAAAAAGGGATGAGAATTGAAATTTGTTTTGTACAGCGTTTGGACTTTGCCGAACTTTTGCGCCTTTTGGTCGAGTACGACAAGATTGCCGATGCGCAGGGATTGCTTGTGCAGTATATCGACGCGTTGTGCGATGAACAGGATGGCGCGGTGCAACAGTTTGGTTTACATAATGCGATGAGGGCGACTGCGCCGCCTGTTTGGCTGCCGTACACTGTTGTTGATCAGCTTCTCAGTGAGCTCGAGGAGAGTGGGCGCTTGAGTGTCCAGTTTTCGCAGGTATGCAGGCTTTGTGTTCATGTTCGAATGCTGCGCTGCTTGCTATTCGCTTTTTGCGAAGTGGGGGAGTGGACGATCTAAAGCTGTGAGAAAACTTGCAGATTAGAGATTTCTCGCTGTTTGTTGCAGAGAGCTTAAGAAGCACTTTTCCATCGGGGGAGAGCTATATTTGGCATTGGTTCCGGACCGGTTCGTCACCGATTTCGCTCATTTTTGCACCAAACTTTCGCAAACATAGGCCTCTAAACGTGGCAAAATATGTCGGCCGGGTAGTTACTACAACGGGAGTAGTCGAATTTTTTTAAACGTGAACTTCACTTTTTTTAAATCGCGTCCCGCATCAAGGAGAGGGTTTCAGTTTCAGAACAAAAATTTTCGCTTTTTCACGATTGACCACCGCAGGAGCAAGTTTTACCTCTCTGTTTTGTGTAGCTTTACGACGAACTTGAACGGAAGCTGAAGTGCTACTTTGAGAAGATGGAATCGGAGTCGAAGCGTGCCGCGATTGGTCGCGGTTAAATGGTTCCGAAGGCGGATTTGATAGCTGAACTGTGGGTCGTCGTCACCCTTCACTAGCGCGCTAGTTGTGCATTGTTTTTGGTGTACGCGTGCGTGAGCGTTTATACTGTCTTTCGGCTGCTCTTTTTTCGCTACTGTGCACACAAAGTACGCATCAGCGTGAGTTGTTTTGTGCTACTGCAATTGTCGTCGCGCAACTTGTGAGGAGTGGATTAGGGTCTAGATGTTAATCCTCGCCTTCGATCGCTACGCTAGTCGGTACAGTAGTGCTGTTCACTTTTTACATGTAGCTAGCTCGCTTCCGAACGATAGTCGGCGTGCGATTCGTTCGGATTACGTACAGTACGTTACCGTGCAACGAACAATGGATGCAGCGAGAGCGCAGGATGTGGCGAAGTACGCAGCTGGCGTGAAGGAGCTAGATCGTTTGATCGAACAGACGATGCGCGAGATTGAAGAGGTGCGAGTGCTTTGACCTCTGCTTTGTGTCATGTTCATTGTTTCGAAGTCGTACTACCTGGCTACTACTGTATCTTTGGGTTCTGTTGGAATTCAGCTTCAACTCGAACTGCAGTCCGGTCAGGGTGAAAGAATTCTCGATTTGCTAGATGCAACGTGTGAAGAGACGAACAAATTGATGCTCGCGAATAAGGGTATTCTCTCGAGACTATGCAACTGTGTGGGACAATTTTTTATTCAGGGCCTGATTCTGACGTGAGCTAACCCCAAGCACCGCTTAAACAGTTGTAAAAATTTTGGCTTTCGATGAACATTTAGCACACGCGCTCTAGCTTTAGACGTTTTCGAGCATCGTTGAAAGTGTCAGGACCTGTCACCACGTTTGCGAATCTTCACCCATGGATGAGTTTGTTAGCTAGCTGCTCATAGTGCCGAGTAGGGCGTCACTATACGCAGCAACTGTGAGAGACATTTTCTAGTACTTCACGATTTGGGCTCAAACTCGAGCGCTCTCTTAGCACGCTAAGAGTGCATTGCAGTGTAGCGCGACGTTCGATGCAGTGCAAGCACGCGTGTTTAGAAGTGAAGAAGTTGATGCTCTGCGCTCGCATCGTTTCGCCCTTGACTACTTCGAATCCGTCGACCGCTGCGGCGCCGCAGAGCTGTGTGGTGGGCTTCGGCGCCGCTGGTGGCGACTGTGCAGCTGAGGTGCCGCAACACGTTGCTTCTTTGGTGAGCACCTTTGGCGACTGATTACGACATGTAGGAGTGTTCGCGAGTGTACTGTGTATACGTACTGTACACATGATGAGGTATGTCAGGCGGCCATCGCAGTAGGAAGTATTGTTGTAGTCTCACACGGAACTGGTGAACACCGATGACGATATGCTTGCTTGCTTCGGTATGCGCCTGTCACAGCCGGCACGCCAGTCGCCACAGCTCGGTCGGGAACATCGAACTCGAAGAGAGAGAGAACAAGTTGGAGTGACAGGCGACGCTGCTGCCGGTGCTGCTGCAGATTTCGTT
>JAQGBB010001893.1:0-12189 GCA_034691745.1 Prismatolaimus dolichurus | reverse complement strand
TGGGTTTCGATTTCTGAACCCAGCTGACGTTATTTCAAATTGTGGAGCTCCTTGTTTTATTTTTGCCGCAGGCATTTGGGCTTTGCCCGTTTTCCTGCGGCGCGTTCAACTGAAGTACGAACTCGTTCGTCCTTCAGAACTTGTTTAAATTTGAGGCGTTTTCATTCGATTTCGAAAGTGTTCGGTTTTATCTGTTGTTACTGCCTATCAATTCGAATGAGTTGGTTCGTTCTCTATCCAAACGATTTTTTTCTTCCGCAGAGCGGTCGCAAAAATCGGCTCACCCATCCCGACGACTGCGGAAAGCGACGATTCCCTGTCGACGACCTCGTCGTCGTCAGACGCGTCGTTTGCGACCGCGTGTTCGGCGATTCCTGCGCCCGGCAGCTCGTCGTTCAAGAGCTTCGTTGCGAACTCGCTCAGCGCCATTCGCGCTGGTGCGACGCACACCGTGCCGGGCATCCTTAGACGCCCGATTCGCGCGATCCTTACGGGTGGCGCAAAGAATACCGATTCGTCATCATCCAATGCTGCCGTGACGGCCTCCGCGTCCGCCACTTCGACGCCCGGCGTCAGCAGTGATGACGATTCGCAGGTAAAGTTTTTTATTTGAGCTTCACTAGCTAGCAGATTTTATTCGGCTTTTTTGTTTCAATTCCGTAAGCAAGAGTATGCAGTCAGTTAGCACAACTTAGCGAATTTTGAGCTTCTTATTGTTTGTATGAAACTAAATCTTTGTATTTTGAGCTGTCGATTTCAGTTCATTTTTTATATATTCAATTTTGACTATTTTAAATTGCGGTTGTTGATATTTTAATATTTTTTCAAAGCAAGCTTTATTTTTTATTTTACTTTTATTTTTAAATAATTTTTATTGTGAATTTGATTAGGTTTGTTTTATGTTGAGTGTCGTTTTATTTCTAGAGTTATATAATTATATTTTCTTATGTTTTGCAATTATTTTTTGGTTTTTGGTTCAAAATTGTATTGTTTTGTATTTTTTAAGCTATTTTTATATTTTATTTGTCAATTATTACAGATGGGTTACGATGGGGGCCAGAAGGTCGCTCTACAGCCGGGCATGCTGTACAGCATAAAAAATTTAATGAAATAATTTTTTTAATTTCGAAACTTTTTCAGATGGCGCGCACAGGTAAAGAAGTGTTAGAACAACATTCGAAAAAATGTTTTGGTGTGTTCTGCGCTAGAACACGCGTGTTACAGAGCGATCTAGCGCAGAACACACTAGAACATTTTTTCGAACATTGTTCTAACACTTCTTTACTTGTGCGCGCTATCTGGAAAAGTTTCGAGATTAAAAAAAATTTCTTTAATTTTTTATGCTGTACAGCATGCCCGGCCGCAGAGCGGCTTGGCCCTATCGTAACTTATTTGTAATATATTTGTTTCATTTTTTTGCAATTATTTCAACTTTTTTCAATTTTACATTATGCTCTAATTTTTCTAACCGATTTTAGAGTAGCGGTGAGACGGCTGTGACCGCGATGACGTCTCTGCCGACGAAGCACTCGAAGCGGAAGTCGGCATTGCGCGCCGATCGCGACTTTGACGAACCGCAGATTCTGCCGATGATCAAGCGGTCAAAGACCGAGCCGATCATCGCGGTGGCGCTTCCCGCGCCGAAGCTTAATCCGATCATTCTGCCGCCAATGCCCGCAAGGCCGACGTTCATCGCCGCAGGCGGCGCGAACGCTCGCAGCAGCGGAACGTTCACCACTCTCCGAATACCGCCGGTGCATCAGTTTCGGGCGCCGAACGGCGCCCCGTTTGTGCGAATTTTACCGAAACCGGCGGCGAGCTCGTTGGCACGTTAGCTGCAATACAATCTGACCAGACGTTATGCGTAGGAGAGACGAGAGATAATGCGAGCTTTTTTTGTTAAGTGGCTGACCTTGCAAAAAATCGATATCACCAGTGTGTTCAACAAACGGACCGGCGGATCGCCGAAGTGCATTCTGCCTACTAGTAAACAAGGTTTTGCAGAAAAAAAAGAAATTTAATTTTCGGGGGCTTGGCCCCCCGAACTCCCACCATTTCCAAGTTGTCGCTCACCCTCGGCGCGCTGCCATATACTGTAGGTTATTTCTGAAATCGCGGGATGCCTTTTGTGTACCATTGGCAAGTTGCCAACTTGCCAATGGTACACGTGCACTGCTCACACCGCTTGCTAACTTTTATCCGCGGGGGATAGGGGGATAATTTCAGAATGAAAAGTAAGTCTCCTTTTGCTTACGCACCACGTGCTGCAGGCAGGATGCAAAAATCAATTTATGGCTGAACATTAATGAAACGTAGAACACTCAGTGTGCCATGCATGGATTACGCAATATCACCTAGAATGTACGCAAATGGGTGGTGAACATGTTTGCCTACACTGGGCGCATGTTTAAAACGACGCAGAAAAAATTCTGAACTGCCGTCGAGTGCTTATAAGAAAAAATTTCAGCCCAAAAACCGGTTTTCCACGCAAATGGAGCATAAAGTCGCTTTATTCCCGGAGCTTCTCTTAATATAGGATTTTTTATCTTTCAATGAAGCGCTCTTTTTGAGTAAGGCGTTTTTACTTGCTTTCTTCCTCCAGTGGTTGCAGGATAGCTGGTCGGGTCTGGCTCCATTTTTGCAAGGTTTTAGCTTAAGCGTGATACAGCAGAGCACTTTTTCGACGTTAGAGACGTTATTTTCGTTCCTTGACTGACATTGAATGACGTTATTTTACTCTCTGATTGAGCTTAGGTGTTCTTTTTCTCTATGTGTTCGTATGCAGCTAGCCAGCGTATAGCGTGTAAATATTTAAAAAAATTGCGTTATTGATGGACGCGAGCTGATATTTTTTTTACGAAAATTTTTTTTCGCGAAAATGATGCAGTAAAATCATCCTTCCTGTTTTTACGAAAAATAATAAGCATTTATGTATTTTTTATTCTTTTTAATTTTTCGGGAAAAAAAACAAGATGCCGCCGTTTTTTACGCCCCAAAAATGCGTTGATACTGGAGGCTATGCATTGCTGGCTTGTATGTACATAGTGTAGGCGCGTTCTGTGTGGATTTGAGTACAAAGCGATTTAATGTGTGATCGAACGAGTAAATGAGTGGATCCGAACTAGGCCTCTCTCTTCCGAAGATCTTGCGGTGATCGTTGAGCGGGAATGAATTGTGGCGCTTTACATGTAATATTAGGTATTGTGCGGTGCACGACTGTTGAAAAGATGTAATCGATTTCGTACGTTGTGGTAAATGAATTGCTGAAAGTGCGACGGCGCCGTTTTCAGACTGTCATTGTGACTCGTGGTAATGAGAGTTTTTCTGGCACTTTTTCCATTTTTGCAAATTTATTTTTTATATTTTGAAAATTTTTAATTCTCAAATATAGCTTCAAAATCCCCTGAAATGTTATTTCCTACAACGTTCTCAGTTTGAATACTCGCTAGCCTGATCGCTTTTTGATTTACAAAGTTATTTCATTTTTCAGCATTTTTGTAAATTCTGGGAGTTTGGAAATTGAAATGGAAAAAATTAAAAAGAAATGGAAATTGTGAAAAAATTATGCCAGATGTTTATGCAACTAAGATAATATTTACGCAACTTTTTCAACAATTTAGATTTTGTTATTTTTGGTATAACGTTCTAATGAAGCCAGAGAGGGCGTTCTAGCATAAAATGCGTAAATCTGCACATTACATATAGTACAACAGGGATCTACATTTTTCATATCGACTCAACGAACGATTTAATTCTATACTCTGCTAAAACTGTCGTATCGCTTTGAGGCGGTGGGGCTGCCGACAGTGACAACCGCGTCGGTCGCACGACCTCAACAGTGGGTTCGCGCGAGGGCGCCACCTCGGGTTCAGTCTCACCGGTTTGGTCCTCTTCCGTAGTGTCGCCCTCCTCCACCGGAGGCATACAGCTAGAGGCAACCGCCGCTTCCGCGACAGCGACCATCGTCTCGGTGCGCCGAAGGAGCGCACATGGCAGATAAGAGAATTGAGCGACGAGCAGCTGTCCAACGATGCCCTTGTTCCCAACCATCGAACGGCGTCGAAAGGTGCCGTTTCCGCCACCGCCCGCGGCCTCATTCTTCGTCTCTTCGTCCTCATCGGCGTCCTCGAAGAAATCGCGGACACCCTCATCGCTGGCCGACGATTCTTCATCGTCATCTTCCGATTCCTCCTCTGGATCTTCGTCGGTCGAATTTCGAGCGGTGACCGGCGCTGCGAGACGCGGAAGCGCCATTTTGCGCTGCGGAGCTGGCGTTCTCGCTCCGACTGGTTTCTTTCTTAGTGGTAGTTGGCCGTCTGGGATCAGGGCGCCATCGATGCCATCTTCTATGGGGGCAAGCTCGCCGCCAATCTTCCTCGCGACCGATGTCGCGACTGGCGACGAGACCAGCGTGTGTGAAACAGCAGAATCGACGACCACTTCGGCCGTCGCCATCGAATGCTGCTGAACGACGCGGATGTTGCTGTGGACACGTTTGGAGACCGACGCTGGACCACCGATGGAACGCTCGTAGCGGGATTTGTGGCGTCCGGTCTGCTTCGTCACTGAAGAGTGCTTTCCGCCGCGAAGAAGGATCAGACGGACTTCACGACGAAGCGCCGAATTGAACACCCTGGGGGGTACAGAAGAAACAGCTGCTGCAATTTTGTCCAGAAAAGCCAAAAGAAACTGTTGACTGGGGAGCACTATTCGGAAAATCATTTTATGTCCACGATCCGAAGCTTAGAGTAGACAAAAGAAGAAATAATTTTATTGTGGGCTTCCTTATATCCGAATCACCCAAAATTTTAGCGAACTGCTAGAGGAGCGAGAAGTTAGTTTTATAGTATATTTTATATAAACTAATGCTCTCCCCCACTTTATCGTTGACCCATAACAAATTTCAAATTTTTTAGCTTTGAATTTTTGTAGATTTGCTGTCATCTATCACGTGCCCCAAGAGTCACTGTCCATTGGCCGGCTTTCTAAAAAATTCAGAAGTAAATTTCTCGAGCCTGGGTGAACATGCAGCGGTGTCCAATGTATCAAAATAATGGCCGCAATGGGGCCGTCATTTTGACACATTGGACTCCGCCATATGTTGAGCCGGTTTCAAGAGAGCTAGTTCTGCATTTTTGAGAAAACCGGCCAATGGACAGTGACTCTTGGGTCGCGTGATAGTGCAAGACTCACAGATAGACGATGCAGTTCGAGCAATTGTTGAGAAAGAACAACGTTGTCACGCCAAAGCCGACCCACTTTCCGTAGCAGCCTCCGCGCGTGTCGACGAGAAACGGCAGCGACTGCCACGTCGTCCATGTGAGGAGGAAGACCGTGGAGACAGCGCAGAATTGAACGAAAAGTCTGATCTCCTTCTGACTCACAATCGACGCCGTCTTCTCCTTCTTGTCGGCGCCGCACGATGCAGCGACGGTGTTGAAGCCGGCGGCCATCGTCGTCGCCGGCACCTTCGCGGCGAGCATCGACCACATCAACGAGTTGAGCGCCGACCGCTGATCGTTGAACGCCGATGGCGGTGGCAGTTGCACGTCGGCGTTCGAGAAGGGCGACGAGGGCGGGTGCAGTCGTGACTGACTGTTCCCTTTCTCGATGGCACGCTGGATCGACGTCGATGAAGAGAACGCCGACGCGGGTGAGCGACCGCCGTTGACCGCCGTCGACACCGACCGCTGGTCGATCTCGCGACTACAACTTCCGGTCGCTTGTTCTTGGCTGCACTTGTACAGGCGGATGCAGTGCTTCGCGATTACCAAGCGGGAACGGCGTACTTTGAAGGAGAAGAAAAGGACGCATTTTTCAAGGGTTTCGAGCATACAGGAACGGCTAACCTTTAACGATGATCTTCACGTAGCAGACAGACATAACGGCGACACTGAGGGCGTTGACGACGATGTCGACGTAGTGATACCAGATGGTGGACCCCTCGCGGGTTTTGTACGTCGCCAGGTAGAGCTCGTGCTCGTAGACGAGCAGACAGCATGGCAGCGTTCCGGGGATGCTGATAGTGCAGGCGAAAATGAGAGCACATATTATCTGCAACACGCGAGGATCGAGCTACACGTCGGTTGCGACCGTTCAAATTGGCTAGGCTAAGTATCTCGTCGACTTCGTGTAGAACTTTTTTGAGGATTTCTCCAAGTTTTGGCCGTAGCTGTCTAAAATTTATAGTTCAATCTATTAAGTTCGAGTGGGTCTTTCGTACAGCTGGGGATCGGCTTCAGAGTGACCATCCGGCCTCCCTTCGTCGACACAAGCTACTCGTAATTGCGCTTCGAAAAGAGGGCATTATTTGGAAAATGACTTGTTGTAAAGCAGAACCCTGCTGCCCACACTGCAAGCAAAAGGTTGGTATCTTGCTCGGAATTCATCAGTCTTTTTCAGACTTGCCCACCACTATAAAAGCTTGGCAGTGCCTACTAGCCATTTGCAAATACCATTCCGACGGTCTTTGATGGTGCAAATAACCTCGCGTAGGCCACTTTCGACCGGCAGATAGAGACGTATCGATTTGCAGACTATGCGAGCAGAGCACATTATTTAAAGAAATATCAAGCCCGGCGGCATCACGACCAGGCCACCTACCATCATGGTGAGATGGACCACGCTGGCGTACCAGAAGGTGTCGTAGACGAAGATCGCAAACGAGTTGAGCTGTTCGTCGCTCGCGACTGCATAGTCAGAATGCAGTAGCGTCGACGGGATAAGGCTAACGAAGTAGACAAGGATCATGCTAATGTCGCAGAGCGAGAGCGACAGTACAAGCCAGTAGGACGTCGATCGACGCATGCGTCGATTATTGAGGATGCTTAGAATGATGAGAACGTTCGTGATGAAGCCGAAAAGGCCAAGGCACGTCCAGATACTTGCGACGATCGCGTCGTCAACGAGACTCGTCGTGCAGTTTGCGGACGGATAATTTTGAGTGCGCTCGAAGATGGGCGACATCGTCACGGAAGTTGTTGCAGACGTAGTTTTGCTAACTCCAAATCTATGAAGAGTTGATCTCCTCGGGCCAGCGATCAATTGAGTGGCACGCGTCGTTGTTGTTGTCGTCGTTGATGATGTTGTGAACCACGGCATCTTCTTTATTCTCGATTTTGCAAGCACTTTTTATAAACAGAAATTGCAAAGACCTCAAATGCCCGAGAAATTAGGTGTTGTGCACTAAAGGTCATACGAGTTTGGATTATATTTTTTATTTATTACACACTTTTTATCTATTATATATTTTTATATGTTACGTTTTACGGATTATACGTTTATATAATCAATAAAATATGATTAATTAATAAGTAAAAACATAAATCCATAAAAACATATAATCCGTGGAAAGAAAAACCATAAAAACATAATCCGTGAAAATAAAATCCATAAAACAAGTTGAAATCCACATGACGGTCTCAAACATTCCTCCGGTTTCAGAATCAACGTAAAAGTTGGAGGAGGTATCATTTGGAAATTCCCAGCACGTAGGATCCGGGTTCAAAACGAAGCCGTCAAAAGAAGAATAGCAGCATATGGGCTACATACCTCGATCTACGACAGGAAGTCAAAGCGAAATTTTTTTCCACTCGAGGCATTTGACATCAAAGTAGAATGGAGGAAACAAAATAGTGAGACGATGCAACTTGACAGCTCCGTTCGATGATCGTAGTTGATTGGAAATGTGTAATTCAACTAAAAAAGAGGGGAAGTGTGCGGCGAAAATGATTCGATGCCACTTGAACGGCATGCTTAAGCGATTCCATGCTTTAGCTGCGTGACACCGGAATTAAATGCCATTTAGCTGGCCCCTACTTTTCTCTGTCGATCGCGCTTCGCTGATTGAGGCAAAAGGTTGCAGCGGAGACTTAGGTAGGCGCCCAGATGTTGCGTGCACTTGTGCAAGGCAGGAGCAAGCGATGCGTGCGACATGTCAACCTACGAAAATGATGCGATTTTCATCTTGTTTCGAACAGCACGAAAATACGACAGCAAATAGCAGATGATCGTTCGGCTTCAGCGATGTCCAAGACTTACAGTAATGGTACATATTTTAGGCTGCACAAAACTAGGAAAAAAAATGTAATGCTTAAAACGATCGAGCCGAGATTCATTGCCATCGCAGCGAACATGAGCGATGGAAGGACGTAATCGCTGTCATTTTTGACCACAAGGTAAACTGTCACCCCTGACGCCGGCGAGATCCGTTGAGACGATAAGTTGCAGAATTCTATTTCGCTTAAGTTTTCGGGTATTTTGTCTAAATGTTTTAGATCACAGTGGATATATTGAAAATTCGGAACCTTGCGTGTTCTGAAAAATATAAAAATCTGAAATTAAAAGAATTTAAAGCTAAAAAAATTTACAGCTAAAAAGGTAAAAGCTTTTCCCTAATATAAAACACGAATTAAAATTTCAGGCGTAAAAATTAAAGATTTCGTCGTACCTACCGCATCGTTAAAGAGTGATCATTCTCCGAAACGTAGCTCACCGATAACGTGGTGGAAATTTTGCAGCCCCTCACCTGCGGTGAAAATATTTTCAAACTAATCTGCCAAAAATTTTCTGGTTTTCATGGACTCTGTTTCATAGCTAAATGCTTGTCGTAAACGCTGAGTCAACCAAGCAATTAGTTTTACATCCTAAAGACATGCGGTCTCTCTGTAAAAATAAACAATCATTTTCATACCCAACATTTGATGTGACGTCATACACACATCTCATTCATGATCATCGAAAACTTTTACAGAAAAGTGTATAAAACTATAAGACAAAATCAGACACTAGTGAACAAAATTAAACAAATTAGTGCACAAAATAAGTGGACAAAATTAGACAAAATTAATGGTAAACAAAATAAGTAAACAAAGTTAGAAATAATTGGCAAACAAAATCAGACAAAGTGAGCCGTGGCAACAGGAGTAGAAGCCTTTCGTCCCCGTCCCCGAAGCTACGTTTGATTGACAGGCGGTACTATACCAGCTGTGGTATAATGGCGGTATTGATCAGTAGGAGCTTCACCTATACTATGGTGTCGTCCAATCCGCGCACAATCGGCGCGTACGTGAACCATTTCTACGGATTGTGCTGATTTTTCCGTACACAATGCGCAGCTCAGTCCGTAGCACAATCCGTGAGTCCGTAAACTAAGCTTTGCGGTTTTGGCAATGATCCAAAGTACGAAGGTTGTTTGCTTTTAGTCTTTTCCCGCTAGAACGACATTGAAAAACTTCTTTCAGGAAGTCAACGCTTGCGACAAAGAAACCAGCTGAAATTGGTCAACGAATCGCCTTGAATGAAACTGATATACTTCATGTTCGCAAACTTTACGGTTGTAGCGGATGAACTTCAAAAAATTTAAATCCAATCTTCAAATTTTGAATGCTTTTCGGCCAAATGGCTAATCAAAGAGTAGACTCGTTTGTGTACGCAAACGTCGTGGTCACTTCAGCGCCTCTTCTCCGCCGCGCCGACATCTGATAGAATTGATCGTTGGAGAAGATAGTAAACCTCGAACCACTCAGCGTGCCCGTTGTGAAAAGCTCGACAAGACGATCGCGGAACGTGCTCGACATCACACAGTAGAGAACGAACGTTGACGTACAGCTCAGCAGCGACGCTAGATCAAAGATATCGCCCAGATTCTGGTACACCCGCGCGTACTCGACCGGAAAGAGTGCCGCCACGATTGAGAACACTGAGTGTGGCGTCTCCATCAGCCAGATGACGCCCAGAATCGTCAACAGTAGGCACGTCGTTGGGCGGCCGTTCGTTCTCTCATCGGTGTCTTCGTTGTTCTCGGGGCTCATCGGCAAACGCCGTCGCACGAGGGGAAGAAGAAAGAGAATAAAGAGCGTTAGCATCCCCGTCGGCACAAGGCGCGAGAACACACCGTTCGACCAGAACGCAAGCTTCTCGACGAGGTGATCGTTTGACGCCGAGAGCGACGATGCATGAACGAGATAGAACGTTTGCGCCAAACATGCTGGAACATCGACGGTTAAATTGTACGCCCGAAAGTAGTCGGTTGCTTTTTCTGTGGCGATAGAGTTCAAGAGATAGACGGGCAGATTTAGTAAGACGACGAGAAGAACGCAAACGCCGATCATGAGAGCGACGTTCTGACCTCCCATAATTTGCCCCGTGTGCGTCCTTAGCGAGCGCATGATCTTGAGACGTAGAGCGGCGATGAAGACGGAAAGCCAGAGGCTAAATCCACGCAGGGTCGCGCCGGCGTTTGCGAACACGAGCTCAAAGAGAGCCCACTCGTAGCTGATCGGCCGGGAGATGCACACGTGATCGACGAGACGCCACTCAACGATGTAGGGAAAATAGATAACCATTAGGATCGAGTCGGCGACGGCGATCGCCGACAGCAATGAGTTCACTGTCGAGCGCATGTTTGATCGTGTCAGGATCGTTATCCCAACGACGTTCACGAAGATGCCGATCGATAAGATCGATATCGACAGATAGGCGTGAATCGAGAAATAGCGTGCGTAGAAGAGGTCGGTGCTGGTTTCCATATCTTTTTCGAAATTTGCGCTGTCAACCGCGCTGAAGCGTCTGCACAAAATTGAGTTGTTTTTGAATCAAGGCCGAACAAAATCAAAGTTTTCGGAAATAATCACCAAGTAGAATTGTTGCGAAAAAAACCACGGAAAGAACTAGGTAGCAGGACGACTCGATAGATATACAGAACGCAAGCGACATATATTTATCATTGGAGTGACATTTTTCGCATTTTTCTACCTTTCATCATTAATTAATCTTTCTTCGCTATAGTTGTGAGCGGATAATCTTTGTTAAGAGGCGCGGGACAGGGTGTAACGGCGGCAGCGAGAACGAAAACCCCCTCGGCTACACTAGGAAACGCGACGCCTAGTAATACGGGCGCCTTTATCCCTGTCTCCTGATCATTTGCGAACTTTCCCGCCGTCCGTTCTAAATTCTTATCTATTCACGCCCTCCAGACGGCGACATTTCTTCTCCGCTGAACAGCTACTCATGAACAGAAAACCGTTTTATAACCCGAAAAGCAAAAGCAGAGAGCACGACGCTTAGCTAAGACCGGCCGAAACGCGCGCGCGTGGGTTCTTGCGCATGCGTACATTTTCACAGCGCGCACAGCAGACGCGCGTGGAGTTGCTTATAAAAATTAGCTCTTTTTGGCAAGGTGAGCTGCAAAAGACATGCCTAATTGATCGCTTCAAATGTAAGCAAGCAAGGGTGCCGCATGTGCTCAGGGGTATCTTTATAAATGTCGTCAAAAGTGAGGATGAGAATGAATTCTTTTAAATCACGAATGAGCTCCGCAGGTAGATCGGTCGGACTGGAGAGGGTAAAAAAAAATTTAAAAAATTTTCCGTGGACGAATTTTATGGGAACTGGGTGGAGTTTCTTCCACGCGTGCACATTTTCAGCCAATGCTATCGGGACGTGACAATCAAGTGACACGAAGGGACGATCACGGTGAGGCAGTGCTGGCTCGAGTGTTGAATTTTATACATTAGAGCCGCTTTGGTGGACGTGAGGCCGTCACGAGAAAGGTCAAGAAGCTGTTACGATTGCGCGAACACCGAGAGCGTTTATTGCCAGCCAAGAAATTATGCGGGGGCGTTGAGAATATCTTTCCTTGCAGCCGAAGATATTTTTCACATCCGGTAGATGCATACGCTAATAAATTAGCATCAGACTGCCCCTTTTCCTTTGCGTTTTATGTCGAGCATTTTCATGATTGCAAGCCGCAATCAGTGCGGCTGGCAGGCGAGTGATACTCTCGAAAACTGAAAGCTATTCGCAGATTTGCAAGAAACGATCTGAATGCGCACACAGCACACGATTAACATCAGAGCCATAATCACCACCACCACCACCATTAATGCCAATGCCCGTGTTTTCGTCTAAGCCTAGTGGTATTGATCTTTGCAAAGAATAATTTGACGACTACTCATTAGCTTCCACAGAATCTCGAAAATCCCTACATCCAGGTACCTTGCTATCGATATCGCTCGACACGATAACGTACTGGTCTACAGCAGCTGCAATCATTTGACTGTATGGCTTTGCCTACCGTACTTTCTTGATTAATCTCCCAGGGTGATTATTCAATTTTTGCCATTTTGGACCAAAGTTTTTACAAAATAATAATCCCCCAGGGGGATTATTCCAGAAGTGCCATCCCAT
>JAQGBB010001892.1:0-12189 GCA_034691745.1 Prismatolaimus dolichurus | reverse complement strand
ACCAGCAGTGAGCGCAGAGAAGGAGCTCTTGCTCGCTGAGCCTTACTTATGGCATTCACCTCGACTTTGACGTTTATATGTTCTCTAGTCTAACGCTTCTACTGTCTGCAGGCCGGGTGTTGGAAGGACTACTGGGTGTACTATCTTATTACGTGCGTGCGGTGTGCCATTCCATACGCTATGTACTGTCGTGCTGTGCGTCTGCTTGTTTTAATTACCGCCGCCTCCTTTTGCCGTGCATCACTGCTCGTGCGTTTTATCAAGTGCCTTTTTTCGGCTGCGTCTATTTTACCTACTGTACGTGCGTGTAGCACCGACAGCTGTGCGCTAAGCAGCACGTGTGTCGTACTGTTGCCCTGTTTATGTTTGCGTATGGACGTATTATATTTTTCGTCTTGCTTTTAATCGCTTCATTTTGCTCTCGTATATTTGTGTGCAGTTGCGTGACTGCGGTTGGTGTGCTGTTTTTAATGTGCGCCTACGTTCGTCGCTTGTCTCGAGTACGGGCTTTGTATCGGGCTTGTCCGACGGACGGTCGGTGCCTCCAGCGACGTTAATGATACATATCTGCTGCAGACTACTTCGTACGTACAGTGCATGTCGGCGGTTTCTTCACTCAACATTATATGCCTTGCTTTCGTCTTCCGTTCTGCCACCGCTGCTCTATACGTTTTGCAGTGGGTGTGCGGTGTATTTTCAAATGCTTGTGTGCTGCGTCACGCCTTTCTCTTCTTCACTCACTCGAAACCGAAGCTGCTCCTGTGTCGTCGTCTTTCTCGGGGCTTTTTCTCGTCTGCCATACAATGCAATCTTTTGCCTTTCGGACTCGCTCAGACTTTGCTCGAAACGGCGAATTGCTCGGTCGAAGTGGTTTTCACCAGACACCGTTTTTGATCGATCATTCGCGTTTGGAGTTGTCTCGAGCCACCCGGGTGTTAATCAAATAGTTATGCGTGTGTATTGTACATAGAAACGAAGTGCTGTGAATTTTGTGCTGTTCTGGCTGCAGATTTTTATTACCGTCACCAAACATTCAACTGTCTTCTCTTATCTGCGTCGGGACTGTCCTATCACCTATAATAGTAGTCGAGTCGGACTATGCGTGTATTGCAAGCATGACGTTCTCTATCTTTACGTAGGTTAGCTGGCGAAGCTTTTGTGTTTGCTCTTTCTGCTTCCTTCCGTTCCTTTGAGTCTCGCCGCTCAGTTAGTCATGTTTGCTGCTTTCTTGGCGCTATTAACTCGATACCAGCCGTCGAGCTGCCTTTTGTTGCGTCATACTTACAGAGTACAGTGTGCGTTTGATGTGGTGCCGATGAAATGTGTAGTTCGTTTGTTACTTTGGGCTGGGGGACAGCATACTGGTAGATGTTTCGTGTTGGCTTGGTTGTGCTAAGGCAAACGTTAGTTCGGCGAGACCACGTTCGCTGCTCGGGTGTGTTGCTTTATTCCGCTTTTTGCTCTCGCTACTTAGCGTATGCATACGTACAGGACTAAAATGGATTAACTTACCGTAAAGGGCGATGTCGACAGTAACACACGTGCTGTTTGATGTTAAAGTTCTACTCGAAGTAAGGTTGTTACCCTGTTACTCTGTATACAGGCAAACAATGCAAGTGGTGTGCGAGATAAATGTTCGTAGCGGTAAAGATGGCTTTTCTCTCTGTACTGTACATTTTATACCTGTGTATTCACTCTCAAACGAAAGGGGAAAGTCTTTACACACATGAGCGCACATGTATTCTTACATGCAGCGCTGCGTGATTCGACGTGAGCAGCTGACTGCAATGTAAGTACATTTCTCACAGCCAGCTACGCTAAACAGTTCGAGCGTGGGACGTTGCACGCTTTGGACAGCGTCTGCAGATGATCGGTCGGTTCGTTACTCACGCCAGTTATGCGCGCACTGGCTATTCTCGCAGCGGTAAAACGTCGTCATCGGTTCGTCAGCCGACCTGGTCTGCAGTTGGAAGAAGTAGGCGCGCTTGTTGCCACACTTGGGGCAGTCGGCTAAACACCATGTAATATCTGTTAGAAAGACGCAAGCATCGATACGACTGCATCGTACAATACATATGTACAAGTAGCACACAGCACAGTACAGACCTTGACTGCATACAATACATACTGGACAGTAGATCCAACTATGCGCCAGTTAGTCGGGTTACTTCATATGTGGACCGAATCCTGATTGTTACGGTCCAGGCATTCATACCATGTATTACGTACAGTACGCGGTCGTGCACATGAGTGGCATGACGGCTACGAGTCAAAATCAAAGTACGTCCGCATATAAAGCAAAAATTCGCAACGTTGCTATGCGTCAAAAACGGCTCCCCATATCGCGAATAAACATGTAAAGTATGCACATACAGTAAGTATTACATACCGTCCGTTATCTGAGCATTCTCCCACGCACGTGGTCCACCAATAACGTCATCGATCTCCTTGAGTTTCGGATAAATCCGATGTGTAATCTGCACACGAAACAAGAACAAATAAGCGAGCACCCATCCTTGTCTGGCATACCGGCTTGGTAATCTGATAGACGTACGGACACGTCTGACACGTAAACTGATAGCCACCGTACGTCTTCGAGTGTTCGGACGTCGAGGCTGCTTCCTCGACGACGAGAACGTTCGCGCACTGCGGGCAGAAGAGCAACATTGCTAGCGTTCTCGTCGAACAGCTTGCAAGCGCAACGGCCGGTCGATCAGGCAGAATGACGCTCACTGTTTGTTGCAGCCGGCCCTCTGAAACAACGGAGTCGGAAAAAGACGGGGAACTATGTACACAAGGTGGATGCGGCGAAGCTCTCTCTCTCTCCCTCTTTCTCTGAGACAAACGACAAGCAGAGTATGATAACTGACTGCTCTTTGCAGACATCCTGCCTGACTGCACATCCTGACTCCAATAAAGCAAAATTAGGTTCCACTCAACATCTGATCAAAACTCAAATCCGCAAACAAATGACGGCACGCGCATCTGCGCGTAGTGCACGCACTGTATAACCTTCTCACGAAAAAATCTGTATTAAAAACCAAGTACCGAAGCGGGGTCTGTATTTCAACTCTTGCCTAAGGGCCGTACATTTATGACGTCACGAAAAAAGTTGACTTTTCGGACCCCCTCCCCCTCGTCACGGTTTTTACTATACTTATAACACGTAAAATCATTTTCGGCCAGACCCCCCCCCTAAACCGTGACGCCATAAATGTACGGCCCCCTATTAAAAGCTTAGGCCCGAGCGCAGCGGGGGAAGAAAAACAGCAAACAATGGGTATCGTCTATTAACCACCAAAAGAGTCGGTCAGCGTTGCAGCACCGATTCGTGCCAGACTAGAAGAGCGTCTAGAGCACAGCTAAGGCAGCGGCCCAAGTGGTTGTCCAGTATCATAAAACTCGTAAGCAAACTCTCCAAAGTTGGTCGCATCACTAAGTACGCCAACCCAGGCAATCTCTAGATGAAATGGACCGTCGTTACGATCAGCCATTGTGAACGACACGCCACGGACGTTGCCCGACTGCGAGAGTGGGAATTGCTTGTCCTGAATGCGACCGTGCTAGAAAGGCATGCAACAGGTGAAGCTGGCTGAGAACGCTGTTGAAACTAACTAACAGTGCATGCATACACTGCTCAGGTAGAACTTCGAGAAGGGTATCCGCTCGTACTGCCAGTACGGTCCGCCGTGCGTGTAGAGCGGATAGTTGAACAGATCGTGCCTGCGAACAAAAAGCATGTCACGTACTGTACGTGGGTCATTCGTAAGGGTTGTGTCGAAGTCGATTTTTTTTTCAATGGCACTTCTAGCTCGTCATTTTCTGTTCCACACCGCACAATAGTTGTTTGTAGTAGTGCACACATCCGCAAAGAAAAGCAACAATACATGAAGCAGACGAAATATCTAGCGTGTTACCGCGCACAGCTTCAGCTTCAACCGCCCTCGCTAGGTCGGAGATAGAAGTCCCACTACTTCAGTTTTTAGTCCCTTAGTACCCGGGACCCATAGCCCAATGGACCCCACAAAGAGAGACCTTTACAGTACGTACCACGTGGCGTCGTATTCGCCAGGAGTGTGAATATTCAGAAGATACGTCCGTCCATCACCGCGCACCTTGAGTACGAGATGCGAGAATCGGGTCCAGTCGTCTAGAAAGACAGGTCAGTCACGAACTAGCAAGTATC
Source organism: Prismatolaimus dolichurus (assembly GCA_034691745.1). Classification (NCBI taxonomy): domain Eukaryota; kingdom Metazoa; phylum Nematoda; class Enoplea; order Triplonchida; family Prismatolaimidae; genus Prismatolaimus; species Prismatolaimus dolichurus. The sequence goes on along the minus strand of JAQGBB010001892.1, from coordinate 8,003 downwards.
GAATGACTTTCCTTACCGTAGTAATCCGGCTTGTAAAACGCCTTCCGCTTCAACGGACTCATAAAGTTAGCCCAACCTACGACAGTCACCCAGTCAACATCAACACCAGTCACGAGCGACTCAATATCGAACGCACCCGTTCTCCATATCTTGCCGTCTTTAGGCAACCGATTGCAAAGAACACCCCGAAAGACAGCCGTCTTATTCTGCGACAAGAACGCCTCGGCAGTAGTAAACCCCGCATTATGATCAGCATCACACGCGAGTTTCCACTCTCGAAACGAGCTGTCCGTATTGAGTAGCCACTCGGTGCGCAACTCATTGTGAGCAAGTTCGTTTTCACGCCCTGCAAAAAGAGGAGACAACACAGCCCTGGAAGAAGACCGGGTGGCACTCCTTTCCATCCAACGCGCATCCTCTCTTACAGCGATCGAATTTCTTCCAACTATCACGCTGCTCCTGCACCCAGCGCTTCGCCTCACGGACTGCCGCTTTGGAGCCAACTCGGAGCCGTTCACGAACAGGCGTGTCGGGCTCTTCGAATGCAAAGCCCTGTGGATGGGGGAAGTAGAGGGTCCAGCCGTAACCGATCTTCTTCGGATCACCGTAGTACGGACGCGGTTCGTCGAGCTCGATATTCGATTCATCGTAGGCGCTGTCAGCGCTCACCGTCGGTCCATCCGCTTTGGCCCGCTCCTCCTTCGCGCCTCCTCGAGGTGCTTCTCCACCATCCTGCGCCTGTTGCTCCGTCGAACTGCTCGTGCTCGCCGAAGACTGTCTGAGCGGAGACCCACAAACTGGCGGACCGTGTCGATCAAACGGTGGCTTCGACAAGACGTGAACTGACGTGAAGAGGGCGTTCGCCTGGCGTACCAGAGAACGCGCCAGAGTGGAACGCATTCACACGAATGAATCGGGACGAGTGAGCTTCTAGGAACAGCAGTCAGGTTGGTCATACTCGGAGAACCGATCACCGAGGCAGGTCAACGATGAGGGTATACACGAGTGGGAAAGCTAAAGCCTACACGGGGAAGCACGGGAGCATGAGCGAAAGGAGTCGCTTGGTCGGTAACCACCGCGAACCCGACCTCGCTTGCTCGACATGTTCAGACAGGAAACGACTGACCAGAGCAGAAAGAAAGTTTCACAAAAACATCTAAACAAGGACATTTAAGAAGCATCGAAGAGGGCAGGAACACTTCGAAAACCTGCGATACCACGGTCACTTCTCTCATTAACACACATTACGTATAGACGGTATAACAATGCCATAACGCATCGAGTCAGCTCGGTATGTTCGATTGCACATCAGCACTACACACCAGTTGGATCCGTTGGCATAGCGAGCGTTCGATATAGAAAAACTCCTTTACAACAATGCAACGAGTTATACACGCAGTGTCAAAGTACGTCGTCTTTGCAAGCACCAATACGTACGTGGCAATCTAGCAGACAGGCAAGTAGAGTTGAGAAAAGCGAGACAAAAGAGAACATCAGCAAGAGTTAAGTCAAAAAATCGACAGAAATGTTCAAGCCACATTCGCCAGCTCGCTCCAGGCAGCTCAGCAGCGTATACACTATTTTCCCCTATACATACATACTCGTAATGTAGCAAAAACGCAACGTACAGTACGTATACTCGTAGACGGCGAGGTCAATCGACGGGCGGATGCGGTCAGGAGTTGGAGTCGAAACACCTGCTGACACGCTGTTGAGAATCATCATTCGACGGATACAGTGAGAGTAGACAAAATGTTGCACATACTAGACTACACAAGTGTTTCGAGCAGGACGTAATACAAATGGTTAAAAGGCAGAAAGGATATGCGAAGAGGAAATTGAAAAGCAGCAAGAAGCGCATCACATAGGCACGAGAACTTATACGACCTGTACTGCAAGAGATACTGCAACCGCGAGTGTACTGGACGTGAATGCCGACATAGCCACTGAGAAGCTTCAAGCCCGTAAGTAAAGGCAAAAGAAAGCAAGCAGATGAACGCCCGATTTGCTCGACAGTGTCGTATGAGCCTAGCGTAGTACCGTAGTCTGACAGTCGCGAAGCTCAGCTACATAAGGCGAAGGCGCTGGCAGAAAGTACGGATTTGCACTATTAACCAGAGCCCACTATGAAAAGAAGGAAGCCCCACCAGAAAGACGGAGACGGAAGCCCACAAATTTGTGCTTGAGAAAACCGAAGGTAAGGTCCCATATGAAAACGAATGAAAGCAGCTGCAGAGTAGATCTTGTACCAACACATTCTATAACCTCACTTTCGTCCACATACACATGCAGTTAAACGATAGAGAAAGCCATGCATTTCCCATTTCAATAACGAAATGAAGTGTGCATAACATCAAACGATGCACCAAAAAGATCATGCAATCCTTCGTCCGGTTCGAGACAATAGAAGAATTCGTCACAATCACTTGCGAATACCATCGGTGGAGGATCGAGCGAGAACATTGACGAGATCGATGCAGTAGCCGAAGATAATGTCGATGAAAGCATCGGTGTTGATGCGCTACTTGACGGAGCTAAATAGACGAGGTGAAAATCAGTACTTGATGAAGATGCACTAGTTAAGCAGACGAACCGTCTTGCAACTTCATTGCAGCGAAGAGAAGAGGATTACGTTCAGTGAGTTCCGCCGAAGCCGAGAGAGTACTCGATGAAGAGCATGCTGGCAATGTTGAACTACTCGAACATGATGCTTCATCGTCGTCACAAGAGCTAGATGTTGCTGCATCGCTCAGCCAACAATCGGTGGCGACATCCGGGGTTGCAACGACGAATACGTCCCAACCTTCTACCATGCCACTTTTCGAACTCGCGCTCCTCAACCACATCTGCAGCTTCTGTTGGGAAAAACGGAAAGGGGGGATGTGAAGTTTGTGAGCTCATGCGCAAACTTACGCCCGTCTCGACTGGATTCGGCACTTGGACCTCGGAGTCGGTTGGAGCCTTCATCACAATCACAGTCTGCCCAGCGAATTCAGGAACAGCTCGTAAATCGTCGTGCGCGACGTAGGCAAACAAGTGATCATCGTCGGTACGTCGTTCAGTTGTCGCAGGTCCGTCCACGGCAGACGTTTCGCCTAACCGAATTGACGAGCTGCGTCGGTTTCGGTCGACACGCATAGCTACGGCACATTCGAGTGCTTGATCGAGTTCGGCTTCTGCGGTACTTAGCTCGGCGAGTTCTGTGAATGAACGGAAAATGAACGAATTGTATAGAGAAGGTCACATGGAAGAAAATATCACCTGCGACGAGCTGAGAACAGAGGAAAGGCATTTTCGAATCTTCTTCCTCTTCGTCGTCGTCTTCAGCGTCCTCCTGCTGTGCGTCCTTGTCCGCCGACCTGTTCGTGGACAAAGCCAATGTACTGTACACATCTGTCTATCGAGAACGCGAGTGGGACTATTACGCGTTCAATCCTTACCGTAAGCGCACACTATTCTTGCCACACTTTTCAATGAGATCGACGCCTTCAAGTACGTTGGTAATGTCGTACAATCGTCGTTTCGCAACATGCAAAATGTCGGCGGCATCGTTTAGTTGCAAGAGCTGAAAAACAAAAAGTAGACTAAACACAGCTAAACATTGAGAAGTCTTCGTATGTATTTCTACTTACCCCTGACGGAGCATTTCGCACGAGATCAACGAATTTCTGCGTCAGAGTGGCAAGCGAGTTTTCTTGGCGAGCGCTTCCGCTCGGAGAAAAAATGAAACCTGTAAAGTGAAGTAAACTGACTAGTTCGTCAACTTCTCCCCGTGTTCACTGTTAAATCCACACGTACAGTCGCCTCCAGTTGGACTCGGTGTCTCCGTCAAGCTGTCAGCATTGCTCGCATTGCTCTGAATTGAGACGCGACGCTTGCGCCCCTTACCACTGCTGCTGCCACTGTTTTCGGCTTCTGATTTCAAAACCTGACGCTTTGGAGTTTTAAACCCCTCTAACGGACATGTGTTCATCACGTGAATAAAATGCAAACATCAAGCGTAGCAGCAAACAGTCAAGTCGAACACAAAGTAGGCAAAAGTCTGTTTTCCGCGGCAAAAGGGGATTTAACTACTGTTAGTGTCCATGGATATTTGTGAAAAGCCATGGACACTTTAAACTGTTTGGAGACTTACTTGCTAACAAATTAGTATCTCTATCCATAGCAAGCTTTTAACGTTATTTTAGCATAAAACTTGAAGCCGAAGAGTGGCATGTTCTTACGGCGCTATAGAAACAACAAATATAATTTACTAAAAAATAATTATGTTTTTCTTTTTTAATCGAAATTACTGCTCCTAAAGGACAAAATAAAAAACCTTTTTTAATTCGAAAAAGATGGCGGCGCACTGGACTGTGTGTAATTTTTGTCCGAACACTTAGCTGTTTTTTTGCTTAAGTCCTTCGGGCTCCAGACAGGATGCGAAAAATCAGTTTCCCGAAAACAACTGAGATAAAGTATCGATTCCGCGACAAAAAAACGCTGAAAAGTTGGAGTGAGAAAATGCACGTGCGCATAGAAGACCGAGGTTCATGTATTACAACATAGCTGCATTTTTGATCTGATCAAAAATGCAAGTGGACCTGTTTCGGAAGACGCGCGTCTCGAGACTACCATATGTAGGACGCGCGCCTTGCCGAGACTACTATGGCCTTTACGAAACCCGCTTTTTAGCTTTTAGCCCCCTGTTAACTATTTCGCTATTTAGCGAAAAGCGTGATTGTAACTGTTATTCTGAAACTTGGCACGTGGTAAAACGGTGGTTTACGTAATAATTACATGAGGGTCTCACCTCAGAAAACTGAGACTCGTCTCTTATGTACGCAATTACCATATGTTAATCCAAACGCGTGAGCAACCTGTAATACGATTGATTGCGAACACTTTTACCGTCAACATGAAAATTGATCGCAAAACACAATGAAAACATTACAGACAGATACTCTGAGACATTCAATCTATCTGCCAGCACATCTTTCAAAGACGCGAACAAGAAACGAAGAACGCAGGTAGGTACTGCCAGAGCGATCGCCGATGAAGCGAGTCCGTTAGCGACTGGAAGCCATACTTAAAAGTACTAGCTGGCTTGCTACAAGCGTCGCATGCACGACTGCCATTTGCCTGCCTACGCATGCAGCCTGAACTGAACTGTATAAGAAGCCGACGATACAATGCAAATAAATTAATTATACAGCGCAGAGTCAGACATGCACGCATGTATATGTGGATAGGCACAGCCACATTCACGTTTGCAATGCAGCAGACGCAACTCCCAGAGTTTGAAAAGAAGTGAAAGGAGCTAAAAAGCAAGCAGCACGTATACCCTTCCTCATGATCGGCACATACTCGTTTCTACCAGAACGGCTTCCTGAATAGCTATAAAACTCGGGGCAGACCTGCAACTTCTTCTCTAAATCCATCCTCCTGTCAACCATTCGTCATCAGAGTATCACGGCACGGTGCGTCATACACCTCGTAAGCATGCACGCACGTTACGTACGTTGCACACACGCTTTGTGCAACACTCACACTATATGTACAGCACATCACAATCGACGTCGACGCGTTCGGTCGACTCTACAGACACAGATGGATGCGCGTGTGGTCTCCATGGGTTGTTACCCTGGTTGCTACCCGACTGACCATGCACACAGACGCCGGCAAGCTAGTGATATAGTACTACGCCCTGAGCAAACTGCTTCCAGAGAGTGTGTACATGGTTGATTGCGGGGGTGTACGTACGTAGATGAGTGACCGATCCACTATAAGAATCGAGCCCCTCCTCCTCCCTGGACAGCGAACGGACGGTCTTGCGAAAAGAGATACGCTGTGTTTCTTCGCAAAACGAAAGGAACCCGTATTTTGACAATTTTAATACGGTTTGAAAGGTCTACACGCAACTCTGCGCATCCATCTGAGCAGTAGAGCAATGATAACGGCAATGTTGAAACACGAAAAACGCGTGATATCTTGAAGACAGAACGAGAAAGAGCAAACAAACAGGCGTCCAATTAATACCGACGTGAAAGAAACAAACAGCATACACCGTTCTGCTTCTTCTCAAACACAATTCGTATAGCGAGGTAGATACGTAAAGGTTGGCGACATTCGCATCGTGCACGATTCTGAGGTATCACGTTGCATGTACGTATGAGAAACGAGGTACGTATGTCACGTACGCATAAGCAAGAACTCAAAGCATGGCTAACGCGTGCCGATAGGAATCGACGAGTATGAACCGCATAAACAGAGGTAGAAAAAGAAATCCACAAAAACTGCCACTAAACATCGACTGGAACTTAAAACAAAGCGACGACAGAAAAAAAAGAACTCCCAATCAATCGTTGAGGTATAACACGATAGAATAAGCCCATCCACATGAGGTATCAAACTAGTCATGCATGTCTAGTTAACGAGGTACGACATCTTGGTGAGCGAATGAGGCATGTCGGTCACTGTTGGCTCCCTGTGATATCACGCAACCCAATATAAAGAAAGTCGGCGACTATAAAGCGAGAGGTAGCGACTATACGAAGCCCACCCAGGAAAACGGAAAATATCTTAACAAAAAAAATCACGTACGATGCTAAATGGAAAAATGCGACAACGACCAAGCAGAAAGAGGCTACGCTACAATCGCTACCGTTGTCGGACAGACAAGGATGGATCGAAAGTCACACGGTTGATCGTAAGATAGCTAACTAGCAAGCAAGCCGAAAAAGAAGTTGAACAAGACAAAACCGGTATTCGGTATCTAAAAAAGGACGCCGGACAAAAGAACCGAACTAGCTCACAAGTGTTGCTGGCGAAGCGGCTGCTGCACGACCTAGCCCATACATGCATGTACTGTACGTATTGAAGAAAAGACAAATGTGACATCTGCCACAAGTCATACATGAGAAAAAGAACAACCGACAAAGGAACAGACGAGGTAGAAACAGAATGGAAACATCGACAAGAGAGAGATGCACACGTAGACGATAGAAGTCGAGCGAGGAACGGATGAACGAGGTAGGTGGTCGACCACAGAAGCGACGATAAAGTTCAGCCATCCGTCTTCTACTCATCTCCACTAGTGGCACTAGCTATCTAAACTGCTCTAACAGGTCTTTTAAAAAAAGAAAGAAAAAACACTTACACACAATAGACATACTCGTACATAGACGTTCTACTCGTTCCTCTATTCACAGCGCAAACACAGTTATCCTGGACGTTATCCGCAACGTACATATACGGTAGATTAGCCCGTCCGTGGACGGACACGCGCAGGCGTCTAGTATACACGTAGATTTGATGAGGAGGTATGCACGTTGGCCTGCTTAATAAACGACGGATAGAGAGAATCTTCTGACCGGCATATGATGCGCGACCGATCGGCCATCGATCAACGCCGATAGTCGGCAAAGCGCCAACGTTCGTCCCTGAGATTGTCGTAGTCGTAGTTAAAGTCGTCGTGGAAAGTCAATGACGTTGATCGCCACTTTGCTCGCTGAAACAAGCGAACAATTGCAAATGGATCGTACTTTTCCGATTAATCACCCGTCAGATCGAATTCATTGGTGAGCCACCCACCCAGAGTCAACCAGGTAAAGCTACAGTCCTTGTTCGTAAATAATAAGCATTTAGCTGCTTCTGGTTTTCTAAAGCCACAACATGTACTGTACATGTAACTTGGCAAGTGGCATACCTTCCGGCTCCTCACTGGCGGTGCCCGGCCTACGCATGCGGAAGCATATGAAGAAACCAAGAGAGCCTGCTATCGCTAATATGTCCACATCTGTTGCACTTGAACGGATCATCGTGACTGTGATATCCCATGTGAAGATTGTACATCATGTTATCTCGAAAGGCGATATCGCAATGAGCACAAACATGCGCCCTACTCCAATCCCCGCCCGCACTGCTCACAACAGCCGCACTGTCGCCATTTCTGAATTCACCATGATGATGCAGTGTCGAATCAGCAGCTGCCGCAATCCGACTAGCGGGTTGAACCGGAGCTT
>JAQGBB010001891.1:0-12189 GCA_034691745.1 Prismatolaimus dolichurus | reverse complement strand
TGTGCACTCCTTCTAGCTCAGTAGCTTACGTGCGTATTTCCAGCCGTGAGGAGGGCTGCCACGTCGGAAAAGTAGCTTCTTTCTGCGAGCAGCGCCGGCGCCGAAGTAGCGACGGGCAACACCGTCGAAATATTCTATTGACTGTCGCTACACTCAAACTTGTGTTTGTTGCTAAGCGCGGGAAATTCGCTCGCTTACAACCGATAAACAACCCATTGAACACAGCTACGAGCGGAACGCGTTCGTCATTTATGCCCCCGCTATTAATCCGCTCGTGACATTTTAGTATGTTACATCCCACGGGAGATCATTGTGTGATATTCCGTCGAAAACGAGGCGGAGATCATAGCTAATCTCAAAAGCTTTACACGACTCACGCTTTTATCACGTGCGCAATCAGGATGGCTTCTTTTATTGATTATTCCTCCTCCGCCCTCTTTGTATCCCACGCAGATACCGGAGGACCGACCTCCGGTACAGCGTCTCGACAGGCAACACTTGCTAGTATGCTAATGGCGATGCCTGCACGCTTTTGTGCAAAAACTTCGTTTACTGGGAATAATCATCGTTGCGATGAGACACTTTTTCTCAGGGCGCGCTTTTTTCCCGGGGCCTTTTCAACCTTCGTCCCGACGCCGAGTTGATTAGGCTTTTGTCTGCAGGGTTTTCTTTCCTTAATCGCACGCGTAACACGTCATCCGGGGCGAAGATCTTCCCAGCGCGCTATGGATCGAATTTTCTAATTTGGTCGGCAACCTCAAGTAGCTCTTTCGAGCAAGCGAGCCTCCATTCTCCCCCTTCTTTCTTTTCGCCACACTGATTGCGGAAAGGCTGATAGCTTAGTGGCTTCGTTTGAGCCCATGCATTTTCGATTGTCATTGTTGAAAAAAGCTCTTGTCGCTTCTTGTCATTCATAAAAATTTGTCATCATACGAAGCGTGTGGGCTTTTGAGAAGTGAAAGCTACGTGGCTCATGGAACGGACGATCTGAGTATATTTATGGCAAGCTATCATTAATGAACGCCAAACGATAGGCATCACGCGATCGCGGTGACGCAAACGCCGCTTCTCGCCCAGGAGACCAAGAGTCAGTGAGGGCCGCGTAGGCCGCTTCGCCGATGATTGACGAAGTGTGGACCTCACTTGACGTGTTGGCTTTTCATTCGCCTGCCGCTCCCTGCAATTTCGTTCTTCTGAGTGTAATGAGGAAGCGATGATCGCTTGGTGATTGAGGCTTCTCTCCGAGTTGTGCTTCTCCTACTCACATTGTTCCCGGAGTGCCGAAAAATGAGGGAGGCTTTCGAGTGTGATTTCTTAGACTGCCTTTTTCTCTAGAACTATCCTCACAGCCGCGAGATGAGCGAACGACAGGCCGCAGCGTCGATGACGACAATCGTTCTGCTGTTTCTCTTCACGTTTGCTTTATTTTGTGCTCTCGCTGCCGCCGATCCACCGCGGACGCCTGGAAGTGCGGCCATCAAAATGTGTCCGGTCGCTGGGCGTGCTTTCAATATGGCGTGGCGCTTGGCGTGCGAGATGCGGCGGAAGAAGCGATCGACAGGTGACCAATTTAAACTTTGTCAAAACACATAGTAGGGTCAGAAATATAAAAATACGAACAGGAATTATCGATTTTTATCTAAATTCGAACAGGAATTACTGATTTTATCGAACGAAAGAGGAACTATCAGTTTTTATATAACGTGCATCAACTTTTGTCAAATGCGAATAGGAATAATCGATATTTATCGAAATTCGATAGAAGGTATCGATTTAAAATCAAAATATGAAGATGAAAAATCGATATCGATTTTTATCGAAACGAAAAATACAAATTATCGATCTTTTTCTCGAAACATGTGCCTTTTCTTTAGTCGAGGTAAACAAGCCGATGCTAGTGCGCAGTGCACCCGATGAGATTGGCCACTCCGCCACTGAAGAGGACATAAAGGGTCAACGGCCAGCGCTGAAGCGTGCCGCCGGCTATCGACCTGCGACACTATCGGAAATTCAAGAGTTCTGCTGCAAGAGTGGCTGCGAAATCCGTGACCTTCTGGCCTACTGCGATCCGTTCGGAAGCTGGAACTCATGAACGCTCGTGGGGATCCGGAACTTTTCGGGGAAGCGGGGACACTTCAAAAGCGGGAGTAGCATAATTCTACGCGTGAACTTCAATTTCTATATTTTTTCTGAGCAGTAATACCTACCGTAATGTGGTCTGGCTGGCTCGGACACTTGTACCTACGTAGCTAGTGCTGAGAAAAAAAGTTCCAGATGTTGGAGAGTATTTTTGTATCTCTGCTTGCAAGTTGCAACGTCATCGTTTACCGGTGAAGCTGTACTTGGTGCGTGAGCGGGTAAAAAGTTTTCGAGTGCCGACTTCTACAGTGTCTATTGCAAGCATCGCAAAAGACAATTCATTAATCTTTTCCTTTCAAAAACTGTCCAACGAAATATGTCATAGTAAGGCAAAGTGAAGCAGCACTCCAAGCAATTTAAAATTAAGACAGAAGTAGGTCGAGAAAGCCTCTCAGATTTTCAAGCCCACGTCGGCGTCCATCGTTGGACCTGTACGGCGTATACGGAGAGTCGAAGAAGCCAAACGGACTTCGTTTCCGCCGATCAGCTAAATCTAAATCACGCACAACTTATGCACATGCTACAGTATCCCATCAGTTCAAAAACCAACCATTGTTCGTGAATGAACGATAAGCAGATGCTCGTCTTCCATCAGTGTTCGGACGATTTGTGAAGTGTGCCTTTTTCGTCACTTTCTGGAACCGTGGATTCACAAACTTTGAGTCCTCCTCTGTGAGAAAACGCCCTGCGGCTGCACTCGGCGTCTGCGAGACGGTGCCGGATTGGATATTTTGCGCTATTTGTCCGAGACCCAGCTGGTTGTTATTCGGGCCAAAGTTCTCCAAAGGCACTGGTTGCGGAGCGGCATCTGTGGATAACAGTTGAGGCTACTGTAGGTCTTTTATTTAGTTGCTTGCGATTAGCGCGCCAACCTGTCGGCACCGGCGGTGCACATGGAATTCCAAAGAGGCATGGATAGATTTCACGAAGGGGTACGTTGAATGGATTGACGCCAGTCAGCGATTCGCCGAACGTTACGGAATTGTGCTCGATACCGGTGTCAAAGTTGCCTACGAAGCCACACTTTTTGCGATGCATTCAGCCAACTTTGTCATTTGAAATTCACGGAACATTTTTCAAACACTCAAATTGTTAGCCACGATCAAAACCAAAAATTTTCCCGATTGAATCGAAACATCTGGGGCTCATCCATATATGACGTCACCTAAAAATTAAAATTTTTCGACCTCCCCCTCCGTCACCGTCTAAGCACATAAACATAGACTATATTTTGCACATAGCGTCACCTCCCATGAAAAATTTTGGACCCTCTCCCCCTCGGCAGGTGACGTCATATGTGGATGAACCCCTGCTGAAAGTGCAATCAAATCCATTTGAGTCGAATCGGATAGGAAAATCTCGGATGCGTAATTAATTTGCCAAAAATCATTTTATTGTGCGGCAAATACTTCAGCAATGTTTGAAAAAAGTTACGAAAACGATGAAAAAAATGCAAAATTTTTAACAGGAAATCCACAAAGTTTGATCGCAGCTGGTGGATCCGTGTAGAATCGAAAAAAAAATCGATATTTTGTCAGAGATCGAACTGTAAAAAATCGAATCGATTCAATCCCTTTTGACCGTCACAAAAACCTGCAAGATCGAACGGTAGCACCACCGGCCATCCAGAATCTTCGTCCTCTTGAATAACCGGAAAATGCAGCTCCCCAATCGCCTGTGTACGAGTTCCAAAATAAGCTGAAAGTCCATTTCAAAATATCTAAAATTACTCCCTCACGCGCGGATTTATTCCCGGATTGATCTCCGTTCCAAATCCAAACGAGTGCACAAACGGTTGAAAGGGAACACCCGGATTCTGATAAGACGGCACATGAAACGGATAGTAATCTGGAGGGAGTAACACCGGTTTTTGGAGTTCCTCCTCGTCCTCTTGCATCTCGTCGAAAGGACTGAAGTTTCGGACATACGGCTGTGAGTTCACTGACGACGCCGTCGCTTCAACAACGAAGCTAAGAAGGACGGCTAACCCGATGAATAGACAGAGGTATCTCATTTTGCTGTGATTTCGACACTACAAGTGGAACGACTGTGACCGACACGCGTTGCGTATCGAGTTCGACTAAAAGACGAACGATTTCGGCCCAGATTACAAAGGAGGCGATCCAGTTAGAACCGTTTTTGGTACGACGCAATCTGTGCGTAGGTCAAGCTGAGAAGTCTCAATGAGGTCTCATTTGTCATTGCTGTACACGCGTAGAGTACGATTTGTCCTGCTGCCAAATGCGGCTACTCGCAGGTCACGTGACGAGGCCGGTTTTCGATCAAACTCTAAAGTGACCCGAATCCGAACTCTTCGCAAAAGCAGTGGCAAAGCCGAAACGCATCCGGCTTAAAAAAAAACGAGCGCGAAAGTTTTAGAAGAGAGACACCGTTGGCAAGTTGCTCACACCGTGCGCTAACTTTTATGCGCGCTACCTGTTCGCATGTCCGTCAGTGTGTGTGTGTGTCCGGGCGACAGCTTTAGTTTTTGTGCACCGAATCTCAAATTATTTTAACGCTTATTCGCCTTGATCCGCAGTTGGTCTTTTTGGTTTTATCGCTGTCCGATGCTCCTAGCGGTCTGTGCCGTAGGAAGTGGACGTTCTGACATTTTTTTGATCGGCATATTTCATCAACAGCTAAACGCGATAAGCTGTGACCTGTTTTATATATCATTCGAAAGCTGAGAACAATTTTTATGCACGTCTGACTCAGCTAACGAAAATGACTAGTCGAAAACAAGTTTTGAACATGGCAATGTAATGTTCGATATCTCACGCAAGAACGTAAAGCGATGGCTACGAACGAATGTGCGTCTCATTTTGGTATAAAGAGTCAATAATCTGCGATATCGTAAACGATTCCCAATGTTTCACGCGAGACGCAAATGCACGACTGGAAACTTGTCACTGGAGAAAAGCATGCAGCAAATGATTGCAACTACCGTCAGCACACGTAGTGCTCTCAACCGCAGAAGCTAAAACCTTGTTTTACGAGTTTCCCAGAAGGCTAATGCATTTTTCAATTAAAAAAATCATGTGAATAAAAATTTACGAAAAAGTCGACAATCCAAAAATTTCCACCCCTTTAACCAGCCGACCAGTATCGTACCTACAGTTCTAAAGCACCAACTGCCACAAGTTCACCGCATAGAATTCAGTCGAATATAATTCGCACAGAAAAACCACGTCACTCAATAATACTGAAACTGATGTCCAAATCGTTTATCAAACTTCGCCCGCGCAAGTGCTGTCACCGACTTCTCAACGCGGCGCTGCGTCGAGCGATTAAAAAGAACCGCCGCGATTCGTTCACGTCCACTCGCTGGTTCAGGCCGTTTAGTCGGTGAGACCTTCTGGCATTTTCCTCTAACTTTATTGCCCGTCTCTTGATCGGGCAACGGGGGGAGTTCAAGACCAGTTTGGGCACGGATATCCGCCAAAAGTCCATCGTCATCGTCTGCGAACAGGAAGGAAATTTTAAACAAAAAAATCAATACTCATCGCTGATTGGTTAGCATAAAAACTCGTTAGCCAATCAGCAAGCGCCGTCGATTTCTATTGGTCGAAACCATCCCGTGCGCTTCAGTGTTCTACGTTAACCAATCAGATTCGACTATTGATTTTTTATAATTACCTGCTTCAGCGCCATTCGTCTTTTGCTGTCCCTTGCCACTTCCCACCACGCCCAGCGGTTCACCCGTCCTCTCATCACGCGCAATAATCACCCCATGAAACGGACACCGTTCGCGGTCCATCCGGGGACATAGCGCCCCAGTCTTCGGCAACGGTGCATTACACCTCCGCAATTCGACGGGGGTAACCGGTTCCGAAAAAGCGGTGGGAACCGGTTTTTGCGAGACCTCGCCGTTTTGATGTGAAATCTGGTGAGTCGCTTTCTTTGGCTCTTCCGGCACCCGTTGGCCAGTTTCTGGTACCTCAACAAATTCGTCGTCGTCGCGATCGTCGTCGTCGATTGATGACGCATTTGTTGCTGGCTTCTCGATAGGCAGAACATCTGGCATAAAAATCGAGGTTTTCAATGCAAAATTATCGATTTTTTCAAATTTATCGATTTTTAGCCATTTTTCTAATTTATCGATTTTTAGCCATTTTACCGACTTTTCTAATTTATCGCTTTATTAATTTCTATTCATTTCTTGTAGATTTTTTCAAATTTTTTCACATTATCGATTTATTGATTTTTCTCGGCTTACCCGAACACACACTGCAGACCTCACCGAACTTCTCTCGCGCCATCTGCGCCTGCTGTTTCATCTTTACCAACCGTCGAACAAGCAGTTCACAGTCAGCCGAATGGCGCCTAACACTTCTAAGCGCACGTTCAGTAAAAGGCACAAAACGCGCATCGATTAAACGAGCACCATCGCGTAACGCATCGACAATCGATCGCCGTGCTTCCGCATCCGCATTAGTACCGTCCGGTCGACGAACCCGTCCAAGATCGATCTCGGCGACGATGAACGACGCAGAAGATGGAACACCGTGTGCTTCGGTGCCATCGATCGATTGATCGCCGTCGGTGCGGGAAAAGTTCGGAATGAGTAACTCGAAGGCGGCGTCCATTTGGCGAATGCAGGTGTCGAAGTCGGGCTCGATCTCGTCGAGTTCGGAATTAATTCGAGATAGGACGGGGGAAATATGGTGTGTTGGTGAAGGCGCGCGGCGAAGCGTGGGAACTATGGGTGCGTCAGCGGGATTCGCGCGAAGTGATGCTTCTAACGTCGAAGGCTGAAATAGAGAAATATGGACGGTATGTCGATTAATCGATAAATGAGACGAACTTTGAAACATGACCGGACGAAGTTCAAAGCGAGTTTGAGCTGCGGATAAGCACCGCTGAACGTGGTCACCCAGTTGTGTAAGAGTCGGAGGGAGCGACGGCGTAATTCATTGGCACAGCCTTTCGGTGCGGGAAGCGGATTACATGTTGGGTCGACTTCGACGGCATGCAGGAGAAAAGGCTAAAATGAATCCTTAATATAAAGACAAAGATAAAAATTGATAGTCTTACCTGCAAGTCGACGAGGACGAGATCGCGAAACTTGCGAGATCGAGCGAAGAATTCTTCGATGATGTTGAGCGTGTTGAGCCGCACCTGCGAGTTATCGCAAGCGAGCTGATCCCAGAGAGCGCCGACGGTTTCGGCGATGCATGCGTCGCTTGATCTTTAAAATGGGACACCAGTTTTGAAACTGTGACGACATGTTCAACAGGAAGGAGATGCACTTGCATAACGATCTCAGCTGCTTGATCTGCGACGTGTCAGACGACGAGTTCAAGCTGTGTACAATTGAGTTGATTAGACGTGCACACGATGGAGATTTTGGCGCAGCCATAAGAAAGCTCACATGCTGCTAGCTTCGATTATCCAACGACGTCAAGATCTTAACTTCTCTAGAAAAGAAAACGAATTTCTGCCGAACCGCACGAAATCGAACAACTGGCCACGATAGACCATGTGAAAGACCATGTTTTAAACTCCAGTGACCAGTTTATATAAATTGTGACACCGTCATTGTGAATGCGAAGTTCACCTCTTCAAAGTTAATTTGCAATCGATATCTTGGTTTTTAGTTATGGGTTTAGCTTGAACCCAGGAATTGTTCCCTACCTCAACATCGATGCGAAAACTCTGGTTTGCTATAAAGAGTAAGAGTACTACGCGATAGGAAGCTGACTGCGCGTAATGCTTTGGTTAGCGATGGCTACACTGAAACTATCGATAGCACACCAAAGTGGTATACGTTAGGGAACAAGTCAATATATTTCGAGGAATGACCGGCCTTGTATACACGTGCGCTAGGAAAACAGATGAGGCAGATATTGCGCATAAGCACGTCGACTATAAAGGGAAAAATGTCTAGAAAAATAGCCCTCGTAGAAGTCCATGAATGACGTAATGTCAGAAAGTGAGGAAGAGTACAAAGCACTTTCCACTCAGGCGTACGCGCAGAACAAGGGTTTGTAGACTGAAATTTTTCTTCTAACGCCATCTGGGGCCCTACTAAAACGTCCACAGATGCACGTACTTGAGCAGCGGTCATAAAAGACGTCACAGCATATTAATTAGGTGTGCAAATTTATGTCGTCAGGGACGAGACGAGACGTCACTATTGACGAATTTTAAAATTTGATGGATTTGCTGTAACGTCTTTTACGTGCTCAAGTACGTGCATCTGTGGACGTTTCAGTAGCGTTCACCAATGGCGTCAGAAAAATGTTTCAGTTTACAAACCTTGTTCTGCGCGTACGCCTGAGTGGAAAGTGCTTTGTACGCTCTCCTCACTTTCTGACATTACGTCATTTATGGACTCCTACGTGGGCTATTTTCCTAGACATTTTCACCCTTTCTAGTAGACATGCTTATGCGTGACATCTGCGTCCTCTGTTTTCCGAGCACACGGGTACATAAGGCCGGTCATCCCCCCTATATATACATATATAATCCTGAGCTTGAAAACTTGTTAACGTAAAACTCTAGAAAAATATCATTTACAACAGAAGTAGCTACTTGTTGCAATCGCGGTGTCAAACTGCATACTGTCAATGTTCAAGAAACCAGAACATACGTTTTACAAGAAGAAAAGGCACATGCTGATGTTCCAGGTGACCGGGAGCATCCGGCTGGAACAGTTTTGCAAATTATTATTAAAAATTATTGTTGCAATTTACTGTTGAATACATAATTCATTCATCACTTCTCTCTGATTAGAAAGTTTGCTAACATACTATGCGATGCATTGTTATTCAATAACGTCTCAAATGAACACGTGTGTCAACGCCAGCTGAAAAGCTATTTTGATATAATATAAGTGCTTTCACCGTGGAAACAAGCAGACAATAAATCGTCAGCTAATTCCATTATTGATTAACAATTCGTCTTTTTGTGATCGCGAAAATGGAGTAAAGAAGGCGGTTCATGAAAGACGGCGAAAGCGAGAGCGAATTCTGCAGCAGCAGTTGTCAGATTTTGTTCCTCGTTATGTAGCACATGTAGTGCAGCTTATACGGCGCTCGCTTCTCAGCAGCAGCATCGAATTCAGTATTTTCTTCCCTGCCCGAGAATCCACTGCTGGAAAGGGGGTAATTTCCGTTATTTTTTCCTCCTTTCCCCTTCCGGCTTCTCGCCCGCCAGGTCAGTCGGACCGAGAAAAGCACAAAACCAAATGTGGGGTCGCAGCTAGACGATGCTAGAATCAAGATGAGCAAATACAGCTGTGCCTTCAAGTGCATCGTGCACGGTTACATCAGACGACATTTTTGGGGTAAACACGGAAGGCACAAAAAACTTGAATGCCGTTTCGCATATTTTGAACAGAAGGGAAACCTCAAAATTGGCTCAGCTATTTTTAGCAAGTTGTTTTAAAAATCTTTTTGCCGATGAACTTTGCTGCTGCCACCGCAACATAGAAAACCAGAATGTCATATAAAGCTTGGACATTTCAAGACTGTTTTCACTTTTGTCCAAAATTGGGGCGTTCAAAAATTGCGATAAAATGAATTTTCCGCTGCCCAGGTTTTCCGTAAACGCTTTAGAAAAGCTCATCTTTTCTACGTGCTTCTCGCATCTTTCATGATGCAAATATTTCTCATTTTAGACCCTAACTATCTCCTTAAATTATGTCGCTGCGATGTCGATCGTAAAATGAGCTTTCGCGTTCACTTCCTAACTTTTCTCACATTTTTTCGCCTCCGCTTTCCGAACAGTCGAGCCGTCGAAGCAGTCGTCTCCTTCCTCTGCGCCAACTTCTTCGGCATGGGTCGGACGGTGCCGCTCGATCCAGCGGCGATCGAAGCAGTGCTGGAAGATCACATGATGCCGATGCTTCGCAAAAAGCTTGTTGAAGACGGCCTCCCTATAGCTGACTCCGTAAGCGCCCAGACGGGCGCCGGTATGTGGGCGATGAAGGTGAGAGCAGACAGTGTCGAGCTCGATGATACGGCTGTGCACATGGACAACTCGATTCGGCTGAACATCAAGATTAGTGGACAGTGCTTCGCGGGCCGCGCGGGCGTCAGAGGCGTCTTCGATGTGCCGATAAACGAGAAATTTAGCTTCCTTATCATCTCGACTACGGTTAAGATTAACATAATGGATCATGATAATTTGATCGAGTTCAGAGAACCACCGCACGTGACGCAAGGGAGATGGCTCAGCTTTGGTGATATTACGGGTGATCTACCTATGGTCGTTAAGGAATTTGCGGTACGACACAGTGATGGCCGAAAACGCTGAGAGAATATTTGGGCCAATGTTGATTTGCGCTTATTCTATAAAGTCGTCATCGCTCGGAAAGCTCACTCGTCACGTGACTTTTAACAACAGATTTTATACATACATTCGTACATTTCTGTGTGTTTTTGAGAACTTTTTTAAAATTTTGAGAATTAAAAAAATAAGAATTCAAAAATAAAGAATAAAAAAAATTAAAAATGAGAATTAAAACAAAATTTTGAAAGTAGATAAAAAATAAAAATGCTAAACTGTTAAAATTTTAACAACTAAAAAATGCAAATAATATTATTTTCATGGAGACATGACTCAGCTCAAAATTTACCGTGCTTAAAAACATTTTCATTTAACAAAGACTATTTTGCACGTTTTTTGAATATCTTCGTTTGAATATAATCAACATTTTTCAACTTTGATTAGCAATTAGCATTTTATGAAAGCTCACATTTTATTTTGAATTTTGCGTTTCAGAATATAACACTTGCACCCGTGAAACTTGCTCTCGACGCAATTGACGACGAAATTAATCAAGCACTATCGGAGATGATCGCTAAAGAAATCTCCAAAAATCTGAAGAAGCTTTTGCGTGGTTAATGATGGTTCTGGCGAAAAAAATGCGAGGAATTTTCAGTTTTGTTTTACAAATTACGTGTGGTAACTCTATTGCTTTAAGCTGCTTCTATGTGCATGCAAAATAAAACCAATGAGATGCCGGTAGCGCTTCTTTCCTGTATAAGCAGAGACGTCGATTGGGTACCGTACTTTCTTGCTTAATTCCCCGGGGGATTATTCAATTTTTGCCATTTTAAACCAAGGTTTTTACAATATAATAATCCCCCATGGTGATTATTCCGAAAGTGCCATCCCATGTGCTTTGAAAATAAAATATGTATAGCGCTAAATTTTGTATGTCTAGTGGAAACTCACTCTCCGACAACGTGCTCTGAGCTCTGCCCAGCCCACACTTGCTTTCGACCAAGAATTTTCCGCTTTACTACGTAAAAAATCATTTACGGGCTGAAGAAAATCATATATCATCAACTGAGCTCTGAGAAAAAAAAATTGACAGAATAATTCCCCCTCCGGAATAAACTCTCTGGTGGGATTAATCGGGAGGAAGATTAATCAAGAAAATACGGTAACAACTCGCGTAAAGTGTCGGCACTGTAGCCTTTGAAGCGCCACGCTTGGCTCGCGCGAAGAGCTAAAACAATAGCATAGTCGTACCTACCACTGCTATATACGACACACGTTAATAGCTTGTCAGAACAGTTGACACCTTGTCTGATAAGGACATTGTTCGCGCTCCGCCCAGTACGAACAGCTTGTTACGCAACCAGCTAAAAGCTCGCCGACTTTTATATCGCACATTTCTCCCATATGCTCTACGAAACGATAAAAAACTACGGTTTTGGTCGTTCTTAACTACGACAATGCTAATTCGCGCTCTTCTAGCGCTAACGATTTCCAGCGGTAAGTCACGTTTCGAAGCTTATTCTACAGCTATATCAAATTAGCTTCATGTAGCTGCATTCGCCGGCTACAATCCGCAGTGCCCGGTCGGATGGCTTCCGCGACCTGGAAGTGAACACTGCTACCAGTTCAATAACAAGGTGCTTCACGACTGGAATCAGGCGAAACAGTACTGCGAAGCTCAAGGCGCCATCCTCGCTACCATACACAGCGTTGAGGAAAAAGTATTTCGAATGCTCAAAACTTTGTTCAGAAGCAACAAAGTTTAATTTCTCACAACCGTAGGCGTTCATATCTGAAATCGCGAGCACCGGCGATACT
>JAQGBB010001890.1:0-12190 GCA_034691745.1 Prismatolaimus dolichurus | reverse complement strand
AATCTGTCATAGAGAGTTAAGCGATTCTAGCCTCAAACATATTTTCTTGCTGCGCGGTGGAAATAAATCCTACTAGCTGTCACAATGGTACCCAAACTGGACACAACAGCTCATGTCACCACTATTAAATTTTCTTCCACATACGTACAGCAACGTTGAGCTCACAGTTCATACCGCATTTGATTCACAGCATGAATAACAACAGCACATAGAGCGCACAAGTGCGTCGGTGAAGAACTGCTAAGTTACACCATGCATATGCGTTGAGACCCGGACTAGGTACGTAAGATCAATAATAAAGCAACAACTAATGCTTCTCAACCTCAAGATCCGAGTAAGTCCGATTGTACTGTACATGGTTTGTTCCTCAACGCTCGGTTCCCTTCGTCTCGGTGATGACTTCAGTGGCGACTCGACTACTCTCAGCAGTGTCGGGCGGATCGGCGTGCATATTCATGTTTTTTTACCGACCCTTTATATTAGCAAGAGTAGGCATGTACACCGAAAACGATGTGCACACATGAAACACAGCACTTCAACACGAGTACTAGCTTCTACCATACTCCCATACTCATTAGCGTGTTGCAGAACATCACGAGTCCTACCACAAAAACACATTTTTCCTAATAGCGTCAATTCGCCTAACGTGTTAAGCAAAGCCGAGTGGTTCAGTATGCATGCTAACGTCCATTCTCGAACCATCTTCGCGTACTCATCCGCTCAGTGCCTCTCCGGCGTCGCCCTCGATTTGTTCGCGAGCTTCTTTCGAACTTCAGCGAGCTGCGCCCTCAGCTCGTCCACCTGCGCCTTGTGGAGCTTCTCCTGAAGCTTCATCGACTGTTTGACGTGCTCAAGAACAGTGTTTTGTTCGGCCTCCTCCTTCCGCATTTTGCCCTCGTAACGAGCAACGAGGCTGTCCACGAGTTTCTGCACCACGAACAGCATGGTGTTAGAAGCAGAACCAGTACGAGATGCGTACCTCATAGTCGTGTGCTTGTTGGACCACGTCAAACGACTTTCCTTTCTGGAAGAGGTGCTAAAGAGAGAGAGAGAGAGAGCGAGCTAAGCAAGGAAGGGACTTGCAATGGTTATACGCACAACGCGATCGAATGTATGATTCTTGTCGGTTGACCAGTCGAGAATGAATTGAATGCCGTTCAGTGGACAAAGATTGAAAGGCGATGGGAGCAGCGTCTCATCCTCGAAGTACTCGACCCAAATCTCGCAACGCATGAACTTCCACTCGGCGTCGGAGTTCGCCTTTCCAAGGAGAAAAGGGAAGTGGATTTGGAACATAGATTGCAGAAAACTTCTTACTAGAATCTCGCCCGCTTTACTGCTCAGTGTGGCGATCATCAAGTTGATCATTACGACGACGACGATCAAGTAGTAGAATGCCAGCTAGAACGGATAAATGAATCTTACTCTCGTGTATACGAGCTAGTAAGCTTAGGACTTAACCGTAAATTCGCCAAGATACTGGGTGAAATCGTGCTTTGCGTATTCTGGAGCTGCGTCGTCTACTCCACCTAAGCTGCTGTACTGCGGCTTGCCGTTCACGATGACGGTATCGATTGGTGGTGAGTAGCCGTAGAATGCCCAGTACATTGCGCGAAAAGCCGAGAATACGCTGCGCAACAGAAAGAGCCAAAGCAATAGCTTTTGACCTGTGATAATATGCAATCAAGTCTCGTCTTATGACATGTACTGATCAAGTCCACTACATGTACGTACGTAGTTTGTGTAACGTAAATGTAGCTAGCGTAACGTACAGTATGTATATGTGCGTACTGTAGCTGGCGTAGCGTAACGTACGTACATAGACGTACGTAGATAGCGTGAGTAACGTAGGTAAGCCAACGTAGCGTAAGCTAGCGTATGTACACATACATGTTCGTACGCAGCTGCGTACATGTACACGTACGTAGCTAACGTCTGCACAGAAACATACATAGGCCTAAATATACGCCATCATGTCTAATGCGCATGTACGTACGTGCCTGACGTGCATGCATAAGCGTAGATACCTGGTGTACATGTCTGACTGCGCAGCAATGACCTTTCCGTCGAAGTCGACTTGTCGCTGACTTTTATAATTTCGATAGATGTACGGCATGCCGATAGCGAACGACGCCATGATAATGAAGAAAAGGAAGAGGAAGTGGACGACGACCTTGATGCTGGAAGTGAGCGATGTCTAAAATGGCGCAAGTAGTCGACATGAAGCTTGTTTAAAACTGAAATGAATCGACCTACAATGAGTGCTCCAACGCCGGGAACGAGTGCAAGAATGTAGAAAAGTCGGAAGCCAGCCAGGATGCTCGAGACAGCGAAGAAGCCCTGCAACTAATTCCTTACTCGTATGCCTCGTATCCTGCACATTCTCCGACCATCACCTCGCCAAGAAGCGTCGGCTCGTAAGTGGGCCATTGCGATCGATCGAGATATTCGACCTCCGTCATCTGCACCTCGAGTGCACCCCAGAGCCAGAAGAAGAAGGTCACGAAGAAGCTGCAGATCATCACGACGTCGAATCTGCACAAAAAGCAAATCGGTTATCGTCGTTGCTGGAGCCTCTCTGTCTCTCTCGTACGTGTTCCACCAGGCCTCGAAGTATCGACGGAAGCCACTCTTCCACATGCACCTGAACGAAGGCCGCAACTAGCTCAGCATTGACAGCAAATACATTCGCGAAAGTTGCTTGCGGTCAGACGCTATCACTACCACTGGCACGTACTTGTAGTCGTTCCATGCAAAGCCGAGTACGTACGCGATGACCAGAAACTTTGTCCCTTAAATAACTTCATAACGGTACCGGAAACGCGCATCCAACGTCGAACTTACATCCGCTCGGTGGTCCCCGCCGATTGGCGTCTGCCTCTGGCACGGTTTCGATGGAGTAGAGAAGTAAGCAGATGAAGAGTACGTACGAAGCGGAGAATCGAACGAACCTTGGAATAAAGCTGCTGCTTTCGAGCACCTTGAATGAGCACGTCCTCGAACACGAACCTTGCAAATGGGTACGTGTACGAAGGAATAATCTTCTGCATGCCGACTGCGAAGCAGGCGTAATGCATCATCGATAGCACCGGAAAGCAGAGCGCGTGTGGGACAAGTCGGAGAAGCTTCCTCGGAAGGCCCACCGTATCCCAGTCCCTCCAACCTCCGAGAAACTCTGACTGCAAATGAAGTCCATGCAATTACTGATTGGGCACAGCAGCTCGAAATAGTTCACCTGTACGACGTGCTGCGTCTTCGAGTTCGCGACGAACTGTGGAAAGCACGTACGTAAAACACGAAGGCGCTGAACAGCAGAGAGCATACTTGCGTACCTCAACTTGGTGACAGTCAAGCGCGAATCGAAGTCGCATGTCGTCCATGTCCGACGTGATGTATTGGCCCTTCGGCTGACGAAGAAGCGTCTCGACCTCCTCGTCCGATCGGCAGAGCTCGACCATTGTCGCAGAGAACTTGCGCAAGTTCGTTATCAGCTTCTCGTACTCAATCTGCAAGACCCGCAAACTCGGCTGTCGAAAGAGCACGCACGTGCTTGTCCGATTAATCTCCCAACCAGGAATAATCCGCTTTCGCATTCTCACATACTTTGAAGACTTGGTCTGCACTGGCGCACTTCTCGAGTAGGCGACTTTCTCTGAATGCTGCGAGAATCGGATCGCGTTGCAGAAGCAGGTAAGCTGGACTTGACAGGGCGTGGTGCTTCGACACACGCATGAGGGCTTCATCAAGTTTCTCACCGCCTGCAAGGAAACTGATAAATGCAATCGGGCAGCAGCCCAGCAGAAGCATGCTGGTGGGAGTAGCTATCATGCACACTTACATGTTGTACGCTTCGGGGTATCAATACTGTGATTGCGCTCATAGAGGAAGCGAGTGACGACGAGGTCGTTTCTTATCGCTGCGAGAATTAGCGGTGTCATCCCTAACAAGTTAGCGTACTGCTTGGTTCTGGCAAACAATGAGAAATGTACGTACGTAAGTACGTACAAATGCGTACATAGATATACGTACTGCGTTACACACGGACGGACGTATGTACAAGTAATTATACCCTTGCTGAAGACTACCGTCTCGACGTCACCGGCAGACTTTTCTTCGTCAAGTTTCCTTTCCCTAAAAGGCACTCCTCGATTCCGGTGCAGCGCAGCTGCCTAACGTACCTCATCTTATTGAGAATCTTGCGCAAGATATCAACGTTGCCACTCTCTACGGCATGCAGCGAAGCGTCG
Organism: Prismatolaimus dolichurus; assembly: GCA_034691745.1. NCBI lineage: Eukaryota > Metazoa > Nematoda > Enoplea > Triplonchida > Prismatolaimidae > Prismatolaimus > Prismatolaimus dolichurus. The sequence goes on along the minus strand of JAQGBB010001890.1, from coordinate 7,943 downwards.
CCCAGCTTCAGTCGCGGAAGTGTTAGCAGATGGTCGACGAGGTCTTCGTTCTCCTTTTGAATGGCGATCACGAGAGCCGTGCGACCGTCGTGCGCGTTCTGGGCGTTCACGTCGAAAGAGCCAGCGTTCTACAACGCAAGGACAATGTGTTAGCTAACTTGAGAAGCTCAGACGCTGTAATAACTAAACCGTCTAACTACAGTTGCATAGTCGTCAGTCATCGCATACGGTCTACTACTACGCAGACAGAATGCTAGTAGGGCCTGAGGAAGCGACCGCGAAAAGAGAGAACTGTGCAAGTGCAAGCCCGCATTGTTACTATGCATCAGGTAGAACACATAAAGACGGATTTCGAGTATGAACCGGGAGGTGTCTGAAACAGCACGTGACCTCTGCAGAACGTACTATCATGCTGGACGGTACTACACAACCTGCTAGCATGCTGATTATGTCATGTAAAAGTCCTAGCTGAGCTACACGCTAACCATACACAAACAGCAACCAAAACAAGCACCGATGATGGACGTACGTAGGGCAGCAATACGAAGGCGTTTACACTTACGTTAGTCATCCATGCCTTGATGTCATCGACTGAATCCTTGCGCACCATCTTCAGAAACTGTCGGTTCTTTGTTGCTGCTGATGACGGCGAATCTCCGCCTGAGCATGCTTCGTCCGACGACGATGGCCATCGTCCAAAGTAGCGTTGTGAGCTTTCTTCATCTGCGTTATCTAAGAAAAGACGTTGCGACTGAAGAACCAAAACTCGGTAAAGTGGCTTATGTACCGTCTTTCTTCTTTGCAGCAGCTGCTCCTGCTGCAGCAGATGCTGCATGAGCGCTGGCCGGAACGGACATGATTCGGCCAAGATTACCAAGCATTAGGGACAGTCGAAGAGATAGGAAGCAAACCGCAACCTGCTGTGCAGAACGGTGGAAATTCTGGAACATTTGAAACATTCTGCAACAACTTTCGAACAGTCAGCTTTTCCAACGCTTGAACGTAGGACGCACTGCAGCTGATAACATCGTCCTCGTACGTCCGCTAACTTTTGTCCGCGGGGAGATTGAAGAAAGAGAGCGATGTCTGTCTGACACCAGTTTGCATACTGCTTCGTTGCTTGCTTAGCAGAATGTAAGAACGCGTGCAGTATCGACCCTCGGGGCATGCATTTATGACGTCACAGTTTGAGGAGGGAGGGGGTCAGGCCGAAAGTGATTTTATGTGTTACAAGTATCCAAAAACCCGTGACGTAGGGGAAAGAGGGTCCGAAAATTCGAATTTTTACGTGACGTCATAAATGTATGGCCCTCCTGTTCTCAATGTAATAACCCTGCCGTCCTAGTGGGTGACGTGTGCACAATACACATCGGTGGTTCGTGACTGCCGACCATTTGATCGGTGGGACTACTGTAGTGACTCGCCGCCTCATTTTACCGTGAAGCTTCAACGCACATAGCGGCAAAGCACTCGTAGAAACACAAAGACAAGCACAGTAGCACGGCGCACATTACCAGCTCAAGCAAGACAGACAGGCACTTGAAACGAGCACTCAGTAAGAAGCCGCAGCTGAGAACACGCAGTCACGCACGTAGCAAGCAGTTCCGCAGTGAGAGCTACATCATCGATGGGGTGACGTAACTGAGTGATCCATCGCCATGGAAGACGCGAGCGCAATCGTCGCACTCCATGCACAAGCAGTTGTAGGCTCGTGCGATACGTGGTCTTGCGTCGATCGGGTCATCGCCGGAGACACTCGCGTGCGATCAACGCCTCAATCGTCGGACGAGTGGGCAGTGGATCAAGCATCTGAGAGAGGGAGGAAGCAGACGAAAATGGGATCATGAAGTCTCTAGCCGCTAGGTACGTAGAGGCTGATGAAAGGTAGGTGTGCGTACTGTACCACGTCATAAGCCATGTGCGAGCTGTGTCACTGTCGATCCTTTGGGGAATTCAAAGCTTCGATGAATCTGCTTGTTTGCCGTGACTCGAAAGCCGATCGTCGAATGAATCTACCGAAGAGCTAAAGGAGCAGCCAATCGACATCTTCAGAGTAGGGCTTCCACTCTCTCATCAACGCCAGTTGCTTTACATGACTTGCAGCTGCAGGTGTCTAGCTTACCATTACGTAAGCGACGATGCCATGTCGCATTGGAAACCGCTGCTTCGCGACCACCTCGGGCGGTGTACGACGGCGCACAGTACGTCCTCACTGCTTCTCGAGTTGCACGAAGCCGAGATCGGTGAGCTTGACGTTGTAGCAACCATCGAGGATATTTTCGCACTTTGTTTCTACAAGGACGACTACGACGACGAAGCACGCTGAATGCAGCTGCTATAAGCATGCTGTTGCTCCCACGTTTTTCACTCCCCCTCAGCTCAGGTATTTAACGCTTCGCTAAAGCTATGAAAGCCAGCTCAGCCTATATCGGCTAGAGAAAGCTGGGAGAAGCCAGCTTTCGTTCTAATTTTCCAAACGCAAAAGCCGCATCGTTCTCTTGATATAGCTGTTATTCCAGAAAGAACCGAGTACCTTACCTATCATAACTGCTCTTTCGTCTGTACTGTACGTTGTAGTATTAGCACTTTGTTTTCCGAAATGATCTAGAAAAATCGTCTGCTTCGAAATAGCGAGGATTAAAAGTTTACCATACTCGATTGCATGCAAATGTATATTCGCCTCTGTAACAATTATTCCATTTACAACAAACGCAGATACATAAAATGGAAACGTACACATGTAATATTTAGTCCAATACTCCATGGAAAAGCAGCACAGACGAACAAAGTTAGCAGAGCACACGATGAGAGTCGGCAAATCTCATCTCGGAAGCAACAATAAAAGGCACTCAACGGAGAACGATAAAACACTCGTAGCAAGTATTCGTGTACTAAAAATCGATCGGGCAAACTGTTGGCTGACTCCTGCCTGTACAATCGTCGATCGGTATGTACAGTAGACACCTCTAAAACGACAGGAACGTAGCCAGTTTTTACGACGCCGTCAAAACGTCAAGGAAAGGTTGGAGAAAAATCCTAATCTTCGTCGACAGACACATTTTGCTCCCCATAAACTGTAAAGTGGCACTGGCTACGCCCGATTTCTGCCGCCCACGAGAAAATAGTTGAGAAACGCGCATGCTGCTGTGAGACACACTTACATCATAATCATCTCTTTTCACCAGTTTTTTTCCTACATTATCGTCCGTCAGACATATTTGACACATTCTCAGGTGCACAGAAAGTGCACAAATACACGGATAGAGAGCTCACACACTTACCTGTGAATAGTTAATAAAAAGCACATGAACAGGCCTAACGATAGACAGAGTATACAAACCGCAAGTGAACGGAGTCGAATGTGCAAATGTCACCAGCCCGAAAGGGAAAGTGTGAGTAGTTGGTCACGAAGAAATACGAAAGAAGTACACAAAACTGAATGGTGCTGACCCACAACAGCTACACAGAACAGCGTCCAAAGTTGGAAGACCCACACCCGCAGACTTGCAATTTCTCAATACAGTACTCTTGCAAAAACAGAGGGTCCTGATCGAACGAATGAGTGCCTAAATTACGGGTGATCGTGGAGAAGCTAAAACATCATCAATGAGAAAATCTTCGTCCAAACAATTACTAATAGAAACTGGCGAAATTAGTAACGAAAGCGAAAGCGGCCACCCTGGGTGCGACGGACAGGGGCGCAAAAGGTGACATGTAGGATATACATTCGCTAATACCTGGTCACGAATGGTGATTCGAGTCAACTAGCAATCACGATCTCACGCACAAAACGCACAGCTGATGTTCACAGAATCGAAGAAAGGGAAAAGGCGCAAGAACGAAAGAGCAGAACAGTAAATTGGTCCACACAGTCAAATGCGAGAGGATAAAAGCTGCTACACTAACGAACAGTCGAATGAGCACTGCAAGGGCCAAGTACTCACCAACAGAGTTCAAAAAAGTTTAAACAGCAGCTTCACTCCGTCAATCACAACCATGCACGAGACAGTTACTAAAGAAAGCATCGTGCAACTACAGCTGTACAGAAAAACGCTACTTATGACAAAATAAAAAGGCAGATGCAGCAACACGGAGAATCAGTACGAAAGCAGCCTCTTCCGGTTAAGCGATTCCCAAAAAGGAACCCAGTTAAATACACCATTTCAAGCGCAGCGTCAAAAATGAAAACCTCACATTCGTTGCCAACATGAACTAGGCAGCTCGTTAGAAGCAGCGAGAAGGTCGAATAGTTAGCACCAGCCGACTCGGTAGATAGTCAAAGAATCAAACCTACTTCACAGATTAAGCGTCTGTCGTTGCGCAACAATGGCTGCCAGTTTGTTCGAATTATTATTGTTATGCACTGCCGCTTGATGTCTCGGAGGTGAAACAGCCGATCCAGCAACCAGATCTCGCACCTCATCTGTCTCATCGTCCGAGTTGGACGCATAAAGCGAACTCCGCGCTTCGCTTCCCTGAGACATCTACACATACACGAACAAATACGTTGACCAATAAAGGGGCGTAGTTCCAGGGGCGCCCACAAGGGGTGGGGGGGGGGGTCAGGGGCGCCCATAAGGGGGGAGGGGGGACCGGGGGCCCCCAAACGAAAAAAATTACAATGTTACAATTACTGTGTCTGGAAAACTTCGCCCCCCAACCAAAAGTCACATGGACGCCCCTGTAGCTCAGTCCGACCGTCTGGGGGAGACTGCCCGTGGAAGCTGACAGCCGGGGAGGGGAGTTGAAGTGGTAAATTTCCCCATTTTTCGGAGGGCTTTGGCTTGCAAAAACTGAAAAAGTTTCCCAGTCTGATGGGGCGGGGGTTAAAGCCCCATCCCCCGGGGAGCTATCCCTGCAATATAAAAAAGGTAAAAATACCTGCGATGACCGCGACGCAGATCCGCGTCTCGGCGAACTGAGCGTGAGCCTCTGATTAGCAGGTTTGACCGTAATGATTAGATTAGTAGAATTAGCGACCATCATGTCCGTCACTTGATCGAGTGTTTTCCCATTAACCTCAATTCCATTCACTTCCAGCACCTCATCATTGACAGCAAGGAGTCCTAAACCGAAAAAAGTAAAGATACATACATTCTCCCTGTGCAAAACATACCTGTGCTCTCTGCAAGCCCGCCGGGAACGAGACGTGAGATAAATATCCCGGGTACTTTCTGAAGTCCATGGGGGGTGACACGCACGCTTGTACCGTCTCGGATATAGAAACCGAGGGGTTTGTCACTCCCGTGTTTGCAAAGACGAACTCTCCGATGCGTTTCGGGAACGACATCGACGTCGATTATGGCAGAAACCTGAATCGATGGACACAGTACACAGTGGAGTAAAAACTCAGTTAACGTTTACGTACTTGACGGAAGTCTTCAGGCATACTGATTGTGTACAAAGGTCGCAAAGGTTTGGTGCCAATTAGGGTGCTAAGACGATTCTTTTTCTTTAAACTGTTCGTGCCGTAGCCGAACTTTTCTTCAAGACTTTCCCCTGGTTGAGAAGCACAATCGACAATATATATTACACCCTTAGAAGTTGGACAATACCTTTTCGCTGAATTAGAAGCCTCAAGACAGGCCTTGCAGCATCAAAAGCTTTGCGAAAGTTATCGTCATTGTTAATCGGTAATAAATCTCCGTGAATATCGGTGTAGCAGAGTGTGAACGGTATATTCTGGAGTAATTTGAACTTGTGTTAGAACATCGGATGACATTAAGACGAAAAGAACAACCTGTAGGTGGTGAAGCTCTTGGACATGCTTTCGAAAATCTTCTACGCCTGGAAGACGCTCTCTTGGGAGCGAGAAGCGACGGAACTCGGCATCGAACTAAAATGGTGTACACATGAAGTAAAGAAAAGAAGTGATATCTACTTTACCTTGGATTTAATCTCGATAAGATCGCTTTGCGGTTTGCTCTTCGTCAGCGTCCCAACAAAGGACATTTCTAACGAAATACTCTTGCCTAAAAGGCGAGAATGAGAAAAAGAACAGCGCATACACTCTAAGGAAGATACAGAAGTAGACGGATGAGACTAAGGCTGATCGCAGTCACAAATAACAGACATCAGATGGAATGGGTACTCTGCTGCACTGGCCAAAAAGGGGCTAGCGCTCAACCACTTGGGCTCGATCTGGCTCGACATGGTACTAGCCTGCCACTAAGGCCATAAATGGCATGGGACATTATCTTTGAAATAATTTTCGGTAGACCCTCAAATTTCTAAAAAAAAGTTGTATCAAAATAAAATTAGAGTACAACAAAATGTGTCATTCCGAGCACTTTACAATGAAGCACCTCCAAGCCCTGGTCGCGATCAGATCTGGTGGCAATATCACACAGAATAATTGTGCACGCAACATGGGTGCAGCCGTATTTTCATAATTTCGTTTTCTTGAAAGAGACATATATGTCAAAAATCTGCGTCAATATCGCCGGAGGTTCAGCTTACACGAACCCCATCAAATGCTCACACTCGAAAATAGACCGAATAATTAAAAGCAGCATTTTTCAACCAATCGACCAGGCAAGAGGAAAACTTTGGCGAGGCAGCAGCAGCTGATGGCTGCAGGGCTAGCGGTCTGCATGGCACGCAGCAGGCACAAAACGCAGTCCAGCAAGGGAGCATAAGCGTCCACAAACAAATGCTGCGTTGAGTGTGCCAGATCGATAAAAATTCCTGGGTGGAATATTCTGTAACATACGGAAATTAAATACAAGAGCTTCACGTGTTTAACGGAAATTTTACTTTTCACAAGGAAAAAATTAAGGACCAACACAGAGGACAAATTTCTTTTCAGCCAACAAAATTTTTTTTAGCCAATAGGACCACGTTAAAAGTCAGGTTTGACAATAAATGGAAAGGGTAAGCAGGTGTAAATGCTTTGCGTATAAATACAAAACAAAATATTTACAAGATGTTTCAAATACAGTTATAGTACAAGGTGTTCACAGACCCAGCAGACTGTGGTTTCACTCTATTACAGACCCGAGGAGGCGACAGTGCGTTGATTACGCTTTTTCGTCATGGGTACTATAGAATAGGCGTTTGTCACAGAACATTGTGCCCATGTGACAAGCAGCTGGAACAGGACCATTATTGCATATATAAAGTTAGACCCCCTTTCAACTGTATTGCCATAAAGCAAATTTGTGGATGCATATATACCACAGGTTTGCAAGTGTGCAACAAAATGTAGTGCATAATCGATGTCAATGATAAACCCGCCGCTACATTGCACCGTACACTGACTGACACTAGCGTTGAGCAAGCAAACAATTACTTTATTTATTGACTATACATAGTGGTGTTCACGTTAATCTTATCAAATGGCGTGACATAGACGTTCAGCGTCGGAGCCTCAACATTCACTCACACTTCTGCGTTACACAGTTTGGAAATGTAAGTTCTTTTATAATTAAATACCTGAAACACTTTCGTATAACAGCAGTTCAAGAAAATAGTAGTCCACCGATTAATCGGCTGCACATATAATTTGCATGACGCGTTTAGTTTACTGAACAGTCAAAAGAGAGAAAAGAATGTAATTAGTGTAAGTCACTGTGGACTCCTGCATTTGCCAGCTCGTAAAATAAATTTGATTACCAAAAATTGAGATTGCTTTTCGTGAACAATGGTAACTTATTGTTTGACAATGGCTTTACCTTGAAAACATTTCACCCCCCAATGTCCTGTGACTTGCGTGACTCGGTTTTGCTCGCATAACATCTAACCAACTACCATTCTTTTGCGCGTATAACAGCACCGCTATTGGTACTTAACGTAACTGGATTCTGACTTATGGGATACACGATACCTGCGAGTTCAGGTTTAGTAAATACTTACTGTCTGTTGTTGTTTGCAAAAATTGTATTAGTTATTTGAAAAACGTGCTGTTATAAAAGCATGAATATGTATCTCGATAATCTTCCAAG
>JAQGBB010001889.1:0-12195 GCA_034691745.1 Prismatolaimus dolichurus | reverse complement strand
TGGCGGGGCGGGCGAAGGCTATTCTACGAAATGCTTGCCGCTAAACTACACGTAAGTATGCAAGCATGACGCTACACAAAGCTTGTCTGAATTATCAGGTAAGTCTTAGGGTAGGTGAACCGGCCGCAGCCGATGGACGAAACACAATGCAGTCAGGAAGCTTCTGGGAATTTTAGAACACACTATAGTACTTCAGAACACTCAGCATTCCAACATTTCGAAACATGAACATAAGGACCTGCACCCGGTGGTTTTCGAAAATGTTCTGGAACACCTTGAAAAATTCTGCGTCGCAGCAGCGATAGGGATTAGGGTTTTGTCTAACCGGTTTTACCGTCCACACATGTGGCTCACTACGCTCGTGCGCAAGCATATCGCAGACAAGTAAAACCGCCGAGCGGCGAAAGTGCATCCCGTCTATGGCAAAAAAATCCAGGCGGATACACTAAATGTTCTGAAACACTACAGAAAACAATTGGAGGAGGGCAAGTTGAGATGAGTGGGGGAGTGGCAAGCGAGTGGGGAAGAAGGGACGCGTGGGTGCTCCAGGATGCAAAAATAGCTGCAATTGTATGACGTATTGCTAATAGCACGTCTTCAGGGCTGCGCATTTTTAAGAATGCCCTGCCAATGAGGAATTTGGTTCGCTGAAGTGCAACCGCTGCGAGCCAACCTGTGCTACGCCGAGACAACGCGCATGCACGCTAATGGACTGCACTGGGTCCTGCGACTGCAAAACCGGATTCTTTCGAAACAGTGCCGGTGTATGCGTCGAACGTGAACAGTGTCCATGCCCTGTTAACGAGGAATTCGGTCAGCTGAAGTGCAACGGCTGCGAGCCAACCTGCGCCACGCCCAGACCCGAAGTATGCACGGAAATGTACTGCATTGGGTCTTGCGACTGCAAAACCGGATTCTTTCGAAACAGCAGTGGTGTGTGTGTCAAAAACTGTTAGTGAGCAGCATTTCAGCTTCGCAACGAGCCGAGCTGCTGCAGTAGTATCGTTGCAATCATTGCAAAGTTTAACACGAGTACAGTACTACTTTCGTGCGTAAAAGAAAATGGACTAGCTTGATTTGTGTTGATGTAAGATAATACCAGGCTTAATGAAACGTTAGACAGTACCAAGCACTGAATGCACACCATCGATTTCGAAGATAAGCATTAGGGCTTTAATATTAGGAAAAAAGTATTTTGAATTTGGTTTTCCACGTAAAAATGCTTTGTTCCAGGTCATTGATTCATCGTTTTCTTTGCGTTTTATTGTATGCGCGTGCAAAATAAAACGACATACAGCCAGCCGGCCTTACGCCTGTAAGACTTTGGCTTCTGCGAAAAACCTGTAAATTTGACTTTCTGCTTGAAGACATAGACGGAAATTTTTTGTACAGCTAGATTTATACGAAAACGTGAGCTCAAACGCGTCTAAATAAAAAATGTTTCCTCATAAGCCCTGAGCTGACAAACTTGACGTACAACTCGAGTTCTGAATTTTTAAAAATATTCTCAGTGAATGGTTTTTATTTTCCGCAATTTGTTCAAATTTCTAAAACACGTGTAAGTAAGTCTACAGAGCGGCGCGCTCAATTTATACCACGTCTCATTGCCGCTACAGGGATGTGCTTTATTGTAAATTATTTAAATTTAGAAACGTGTACAAAAACACACTATAATAATTGATTTGCTTGCCTTTCGTTTCCCGAATAAGGCGACGCTCCACTCTGACCTCACATCGATATGAAAAACCGACAAAACTATTATTGCGAATAGACAACATGGGATCAAAGCTCGCAGTCCTGGCTGCCACGACAAGCATTGGAACCGTATCCATTCAGCAACGTCAAGCCGTCGATGCCGATATGCTGATTCAATTTCAAACTGCTCGCCATTACGCCATATAATAGGGTGATGCGCCAAAGTTGGGCCCATCCTGGTGAAATTTTTCGTTTTTTTTTCATTTAATTCGAGAAATACTTGGCGCTCAGCAGAAACCCGGTTATCGGTGAAATGGGCGCACTCTCCTCTACAATATAGGCCAGGTGGCATCGCACAAAAGTGCACCGCTCGAGAATGACGGCCCGGCAAAAAGTGGCCCAGCGTTGACGCATTCTTTTGGCGAAGGCTGCCGTTCGCTCTAGACTGAACCTACAGAAAAGTTTGGGAGAGTGTCTCCAGCCAATTTTTGACGGAGATTCCGAATCCGTCGAGAAAAGTCGAGTTTTTCAACTCTTAAAAAAGTGCGCTTTCACCAAAAACGTGCGTCAACGCTGGGCCACTTTTTGCCGGGCCGCCATTCTCGAGCGGTGCACTTTTATGCAATGCGACCTGACCTGTGTTGTAGAGGACAGTGCGCCCATTCCGCTGATAACCGGTTCCCGCTGTAAATGAATTAAATTAAAAAAATTAAATGAAAAAAAAAAAGAAAAAAAAAAACGAAAAATTTTACCAGGGTAGACCCAACTTTAACGCCTTACCCTGCCCTCTGTGTTCCATTCCGTTAGTCTTCACTACGAAGCACCCACTTTCTGAGTTAAATTCGCACTCAGCTTTGCCTGTCGCTGGAACCACTGGTACGAAGTTCGTGTCACAGCTGGCGACTGGAACACCGGCTGACCGTTTAGGCTAATCGTGAAATCGCTGCCGGCTGACGCCTTATAGTAGAAGAACTGGAGTATTTTCAAATCAGAGAGGCTGAACGGTGAAAACTCTAGGCTCGCGTTGTCTACTGGTCTTTCCTACTGTAGGCGCCACCTAGGTTCGAAATCCGCACGAAATGCAGTAAAGTCAACTCTGTTGACGAGTTTGCGCATTGTGCTTACCCTAGCATGACGTTCAATCGAACAGTGCGACGCGATTTGCGCTTGCTCTTTTCTTTATTGTCCCAATTTTCATGCTTGTTTTTCTCTATAAAAGGCGAACGTCGTTCACTCGGAACGCCTATTCTCAGGACGTTGAAGACGCATCGCGCTCAGTCGACCAAACGTGCGGCAACGACGAAGCATCAGATCACTGCAACATAGATGAAGAAATCTGTAAAATATTTTTTTGGTGTCGTCGAGACGAGGGGGCTTTTCTGGAATAACTTTGTCGCCGTCTCGTGGCAGCCGAACAAAGAAAAGTTGCAAAGGCTTGCCGAGAAAAAAGGGGTTTACGTTCTACGATTGGAGAACATGAGCGGGGCGTTTCGTTTTACCACCAACAATCTTCTCTCAAACGAACAGTGCGATGGGCTTCTCCGCGTTGCCGCAGTAAGCGCAGATCGATTGGGTTACCGAAAGCGGGAAAACAAGTTGCGAAAAGTCCTACGTAGCTAGATGCTGCTGCTGGAATACGTGCAAAACTGAAACACTTTGGTACGTCGAGAAAATTTTCTAGCGCGATTTCGATTTTTGACAGTGAGGAACACGGTTGGGGATCGTGAAGCAAGACCGGAAATACAAAACTCGTGCGCATTCGAGAACGTGTAAAACAAGCTAAATTTTCGGGATGGTTGGATTTTATCCACCTTCTTCGGGTTGGGTTAAATTTTATCCACCTCGTTCGGAGTGAGTTAGATTTTACTCAGTGCCAAAAGATTGCGAGTTTACAGTTCTAGAGCCAAATTGTCTTTTCCTATCTTAGGACTTTGCTCACATCCTCGACAGCAACGCGGCGCGTAACGGAGCCGAAATATTCTGCATTTTGTCATCGTCTCATTTAGCTGAGGTCTTGCGCCCAAGCTATATTATGTGCTATTTACCTATTTCAATTTGTACTTGACTCTGCGCGGGACCATTGCACCCGATGTGGCGAAGGTCTTTTTCGAGAAAATCGACCTTGTGCAAAACGCTATCGAAGAATGATTCAATCACGAGGAAACTTTTTACCGCGAACACCCACATCTGGTTTGCTGGAGACCCAAATTAAGTAGGAACGAATTTCAGCTTTGACAGGCTTTGTGATTATGCGGCATGAATTTTTTTATTTTCAACTGTACATAGCTTTGTTACAAGCTGCACATTATCCTGAAAATCGCGTGAAAATTATTCGGCGACCAATAATAAATTAAGGTATCATAGTATCTATTTCCGGTCAAAACTCCACCAAAGATCTCAGGAATAGTAGAGATCTTAGCCTGACACGATACGTCATTAAATAGCTAGACGTCTCCGCTTGGTCGTAACGCAATTAGATTTTTCTTACGTCAAACAGTAAACCGAAAAGCGCTCGGGCGACTAACCCTGCTTTGGACAAATTTTTCTTAATTTGCATACAAATTTTCATCGTTTCACGAGTACGGGCAGCCGCACTAAAACGCTTGTTTGAAAGGACGTTGAGCCTTCTATGACACAATGTTGGTCATTTCTTGCTATTGCTATCACAAACGATTCCAATGCTGCTAAGGAATTTCAATTTTTCATTATTTTTGTTGTTTTAAAGTGCGCGCAAAACGAACTTTTTATGACACGCATTATGATCGCCAAAATCGCAAGTTTTGAAAGTTGACGTAAATTTGCACCAAACGCAACAGAACGCATGTGAATCTAGTCACTATTTTATTTTTTATGCCGAGAAAGACGCATTAGGTACCATGATACCTTAAAATTCTTTTTTAGGGCCACTGACGCACGTCAGCGACCCTATTGCGGTGGGAGAGACCCTTGAGAAAAGGGGAGAAACGGCGAATATACATTCAGAAAACTGAACTTCCAAAAAAAAGAAAAATTTAGCTGCCAAAAATTTTACCTTCGATTTACAGCATTATTGATATTGCGAGCCTTGTTGAGAAATGGCACCGACAACCCCGAGCCGCCCGTCTAAGAACTTGAACCTAGGTTTGCCCTATGGTACCAGTGTACAAAATTGCAGCCCGCTAGCTCTCTTATTTCAAGAGTTACGGCGCAGACACACACACAGAGACAGACGTAGGGACAGACGCAGCCCATGTCAATAGGGTCACTGACGCGCGTCAGTGGCCCTAAAAATAATGAGAAGTCGCAAAATGGGGACAAATCGTTGTCTGACCAATAAAAATTTTTCTCTTTCTTTTGTGCATGTTTCACAAAAGAATGTTCCAGAACTAAATATTATTATAATTTCCCACCGTTGCAGAAGTTTGATTCGAAATCGGTAGCTTCACTGCGGTTTCCACCAGAGACGATCACTCTTCCATCGACGTTGATGACGGCGTCTTTTACTGTATCGTCGGGTTTTGGCGCCGCATCGACGCCAACCTTCAACTTAGCGACGAAGAAAAGCGTCAATCGCAGCTTTTGATTATTAATGCGAAAGGACGTAACCATCGGCTCTCGTCGTTGTGAGACAACTCCGTTGTATGCAATCACGATCGAAAACATGTGCATCAGAGTTAGCATGAGAAGAGCGTCACGAGCAGAAATTATAGTTTTGACATTGTATTGGCAATTACCGGCCAAAATGGTTTTAAATAATTACAGACACAAACTACTAAGGAGCTATGTCTGAGATGGCATCGTGACGTCCATTTCTTTTACAGAAATGTTGTTTGCTGCCGAGCGTTTCCGAGTTTCGGTGTTTTAGTCGGAGTGTAGCGCTTGTCGTTTTTTAGCACTAATTGCAGCATAGCGCAATAAATTTTAACTCAAACCTTTGACGCAAGTGATTAATTAAAAATAGGCTAATTATTCGTGCACGTTAAAGTGGCAGTGCTAAGTCGATGTCGTAGTATGCGGAAACGTTTTCACGTTTGGCACCTAATACTATTTGGGCTATTGCGCTATCAGCTATTTCCCTGACGGACGCTCGACGGTCGCGTTTGATCGCTGCTTCCACGCGCCTCACATTTAGCGGTGTCGCCACCCTCGGCGGGCGACCAGAGCGTACCTTCACTTCGAGAGCCACCTCACAGGCCTTGAGGCGAGAAAGCCATCGAAACACAGTGGGTCTCGAAGGTGAAGACGAGCCGTAAGTTTGCCGCAAATCAGCAAAAATTTCCTGTGCCTGTTTGCCATGTAGCCAGTGGTCTTTGACGACGAATCGAAAGTCTTTCCGCGGTTTCTCCATTTTGGCGCTGAGTAGGGTTCGGGAAGAAAATTCGCAAAAATGGATAGCACAATTTGGGACCACCACATTACACCGATGTCGCACCTCAGATATTGCTCATCATTACACAGGGCACTGCTATGAAAACCTCAAAAGCGTAATCACGGTAGACTCATTAGTATCAATACTTTTCTAACGCTCCTCGTATGGCATAGTTTATAAATTTAGTGTCGTCGATAGTTTTTGTTGTCGATAGATTTAGGGCCACTGACGAACATTATGTAAATTTATTTTGACAATAACTTTTGACTCCCGCAACTGATTTGGCTCAAATTTTGTGACCGGTAGAGCGTAGCAGTTAACTGGGAGTAGAAAAAACCCTGCCCGGGTGTGGGGTCGTCAGAAAACGCACGAAAAGTACGACAAGACCAAAAGAGGAGTAGAATGAAAAAGCACGGTTGTATTTTGCCATTGATTTTATGAGAAATTTAGCAAAAAATTGACTTTTAGACTAAAGTTAACAAACGCACTTTTGGACAATCTTAAAAATTTTTGCATCCTTTGAAATTATGGGGAAAAGCGGTTTTTGGTCAAATTTTAAAAAAATTTTATTCTTGAATCGAAATTTTTTCTTTCTGCTGCAAAATTTTAGAAAATTTTCTTCTAAAGGAAGGAGGTGAGTGGCAGAAGCGCACGCGCGCAAGGGAAGGGGGTTCGGTCATAAGCGCACGAATGCGCACTGAAGGGTGAAGTCTGAAATCGTGTTTTTTGCGCACGTGATTTTTGCGTAATTCTTTTATCGACAGTGCTCCAGCAAGATTGACTAAGCTGGACACATCTTATGAGTTTATCTAATACGTCACGTCATCGTGACGTCACTCAAATGAGTGAAATTCGGCCTACCAGACACGTTTTGTGACTGCAGTATAAGCTTGATTAAAACAATCGCAATTCAGTGCAGTGCAAGGAAAAATTTAGTTCGAGTAGTATCGTAAAGAGTTAAACAGTGCCTGCTGCAGTACTAGCGCGCTGGCGCAACGACCTCAAAGAGCGACTCGTCGAGCTCGTTCGACTCGTACGCATGGCGCACGAGCGGAATGACGATGAGGAGCACAACCGTAATCGTCACCGTGGCGACGAGGAAGATCCAGAAGAGAAGACGATCGATAACTTGCGCCACTTGGCGCCACTCGTTCGCTGCAAATTCGCGTTCGTCGTCCGTTTTCTGCCTCGCGATGAGCGTCTGGAGGTTCTTGAAGTACTCCTCCTGCTGAGCGGATTGCTGTGGTTTGGGGATGGCTTCTTGGCTCTCGGGCGTGGCGTCGCCGTTCGTCGCGTTATTGTTGTTGCCGACGAGCTGCTCGATGTTCTCGAGCGTCGTTTGCAAGAAGCGCCGTCGGAGGATCAACGCGATTCGGTGCGTTTGCGTGGCCGCAGCCGAGAGCTTCACCTCACTGAGCGAGGAGAGCTTCATGCAGAGGAGGCGACGAATCTTGCCGAGTATGAGCGAGCGCATCCAGTCGGGCAGCTCGCGACAACATGGGGCGCGGTGGTGGAAATTCAGGACCATCACCGTCGTCGCGACGGAGATGGACGTCATTAGCATCACGACGGTGAGATATATGCCTCAAAGCGTATGCGTCAAAGCAGTATTGATTGAAATTATTGATTTATTGATTTTTGTATTTTTGCCTACCAATGAGAGGCATCGAATCTGACGTTTCGGGCATCTTCTCGGCGATGGCGAGAACGAATACTAAGAAGGCTAGCAGAACGGTGATGCCAAGTGCGATTTTCTCGCCCGAGTCGGGCGGTAAACAGAAGACGAGTAGCGTCAGCGCGGACATTATCATGCATCTGTTGAGGGAGAGTACATATGATGTGAATATTCGAGGCATGTTTGGTGGGCTCTCTTACGGAATTACGACGTTATAGACGTAGTACAGCGTCTTTCGGCGAACGTGAATGAAGAAGGTAACTTCGGGATACCTGCAGAAGCAGCTGAATTTTAAATGTCGATTTAACTTGATTAATTTTAATTAATTTCCAGTTAAGTTTAATAAAATAATTAATTTAATTTTAATTACGCTTTTTACAGCTGTTCTTTGATTTTATGCGGTATGCTTACGGTTCGAGGCAACAGGGATACTTGACGACACGACGCTTCTGATAAACGCGCACCAGGTCGAACTCGCCGCTTACCACGTAGTTACCAAGGTCGACGTTTAGGCTTCGATTAGTTACGTCAACTTGGAATCCTACGTGAGAAGTGGAGTTAAATAAAACAAAAGTCGCACACCGGAAGAAATTATGCAAGAGAAGAAAGATTTTACTGAGAAAGTTTTTTAGTACCGTGGTAGGTCCAAGAGCCAAATCGCAGGAAGCACCTAGAAATATTAAACCTTGTGCACGTATAACCAATTTTCGACACGTGGTGGTCGCACTTACCGCTGTGAATCGAACGGGAAATAAGTGATGACAATTTTGCACGTTGAGCGTAGTTGTGCAGGTACGGGCCAAAAGACTGTCCCATCTGAAAAGATCAGACTGGTTTCCATCTACGCTTCAGGGGCGTAGAGTCATGCAGGCTTTCTCTACTTGAGCCCCCCTCCCGCGAAACTCCTCAGTCATCATGAATCACGTGGCAAAAACTTTCTAGCACGTTTTACCGAATTGAACCATAGCCCTGGTTTTCATATGTCCGCGTGCGTAATCGTTGGCGTTGTTATATCTGAAAGAAAAAGGTGCCGAGCCATAGAGTTTGAATTTAAATACAGCATGCCGCCACCGTTCAATTTACACACGACTCGAATTGGATTATAATCCAAGATTCTTCTTTCCAACTTACAGGACAATGTCTGGTAACCAGAGAAGCTCAGACGGAACGCGCAAGCCTAAACATGTGTGTCATGTTCTTTGCAGACAGCAAAGACCCACAGCGCAAAAACAACGTACTTTCGATTCCACTAAACTGCTTTGGGTCCCACTCCAGAAGCTCGTCATGCCACTCCTGAAAACGTCGAAAGCAAATTTTATTCGATTTTTTAAAATTATATCACAACTTTTTACTGTTCTTTGAAAATACAGACGAAACCTTTTGCTACACAAATAGAAGTAATTTTCGATTAACTGACCTGGTCAAGCCAAACGTTCGTCGTTAACACCTGATTCTTTTCGTCCTGGAAATAGAAAGAAATATTAAATGAAAAAATCCAAAGCTCCAAAAAGCGTGGTTGAAGCATTCTAGTAACCAACCCACCATGTCGAAAATGTTCGTTAGAGTGAGACCAAGCTTCACAACAATCGGCACCGACGCGTTGCGTACTAAAAAATGCAAAAAAAAACAAAAATTTGCTAACGAAATGCTTCTGCAGCTTGCACGCCGACCAGGCCTGACAGCTCGCTCGTATCCTCGAATAAGGCTGTAGAGGAGTTTCTGTTCCTCGGTTTTCGTGTCGAAGCGCGCAAACCAGCCGGAAAGATCATCTGTAGGAGAGGTAAGAAAATATTCGAAGCCAGGTGACGTCATCGGTTTAAGAATGGTAACTTACAGTCCAAAAACGACGCCGGCCTATCGCGTGAAAGATTCATCAGACTGCCCTCGGCCCTTTGCGACCTCGTTGACGTAGCAAAGAGAAAAATTAATGTGAGCAAAGTCAACGCCATTGCTTTGGAATCCTTTTCCTACGAATCCGTGTCAACAGATCGGGCGTCCGCTCCGTAGGCACATTACGTTTCACTTTTCCCTCTTAGATTTTTTGCAATGCTAGAAATAATCGCCGCGGCATAGGGATCATCCGTTATTTGCGCAAAGCAAAAATTTGATTTTTTTACTCCCCTCCCCTTGTCATGGTCTTTACGTGTAAGAGATAGGCTATCTTTTACACATGATGTCACGGTCGGCCGGACCCCTGCCCTCCCTACCGCTTTACATAAATAATGGATGGTCCCATACCAGATGAGGAAAAAATTTTTTACAGTACAGTCAGTGATTAAAATAAGGAAAACAGAATTGAAAAAACTTTATTGGAAAAACACAATAAAAAAATTATTATTAAAGGGAAAATACATTTCACAATTCTATTTCCTTTATTTCAGTTTTTTTTTATTAAATTTTCCCTTTGATTTTCCCGCTATTTTTTCCTTTATTTTATGTTTCCTTGCTGAAATGAGGAAAAGCGAATTTTCCTCTAAATTTTCTCCTATCGCAAACCAGGAAAAATATATGAAAAACTGTTTGTGTGAAAACATCTGCGAATAAAATTTGGAAGCGGTGTTCTGCCAGCAGAGCGGTTCAAAAAATTCATTTACAATTCGCACGAGTGCGAAATGCAGGGTGAAATGTCAAGATTGGGTTAGCAGAAAACACGCGGACGCTACACAGCAAAGAATGAATCAGCAGATCTAGCCAAACTTTTACATGAGAAACAAACTTTAACCCGTCGTCCTGTCCCAGTGTTGAAATCCGAAAGCCCATCTTCTAATGGTCCGAGCCATTTACTAAAGTCACCGATCGCAAAAAAACTGCATCTCGATGGGTCGCTTTTATTTCGAGACAATGTGGAGAAAAGAACGAAATGGGTTCGATACATTAAGGAAATGTTCCAAGTGTTCCAGCTCCCTCAAAAAGCCCATCTCCGAAATCGATTTGCGTCTTACCACGACGCAACCGCTAAAATTTTTTCGAGTTGATGGTCCCTTTATTAGGCTCGCTATCGTGCGGACACCAGAAGACGACTACGGGACCATACATTTATGACGTCACGTAAAAATTCGAATTTTCGGAACCCCCTCCCCCTACGTCACGGATTTTTGGATACTTGTAACGCACAAAATCACTTTCGGTCGGATCCCTCCACCCTCAAACCGTGACGTCATAAATGCATGGCCTTCACAGACAAAAAGTCATCGTATAAGGCTACACTACGTTACACGTAGTGTGCCTAATAATATTGCGTTCACCAAAAATTTGCGAGCGTTTCTTTCCATTTTACACAGTCATACTTTTCATTGTTTTAATTGAATTTTTGGGTATTTGCTTGATATTTTTAAGTTTTAATTTTACATATAAATTTTTTTAATTTTTCTTATTTTTAAATTGTGCGAAAGATCAACAGTGCCGATCTTGGTCTATACACAAATGCAGAAAAGAATATTTTTTAAATCTTTAGGCAATCGCATTTGAACTTATTGTTGAATGGGCTCTCTAAAAGTGCATGTAACGCGGATGCGTAACAAAGCCGTTTTGCGAGATAAGCGTCTAAAAAGCAGATCATTTTTTTGCCAGTTCCACGACTGCAGCTGCTCAATTGTTGTGTTTTCTAATAAGCACGCCTTTTATTGAGGATAAGGTCGCCTAAGCGGTCCCATGTGACATCGTCGATCGAGAAGTGCTGAACGCTGGTTTTGAGCGAGAATCGTAAAAATTGCGTACAGAAATAAACCTAGCTCAAAAATTATTTCCTTCCAGATTTGAACGAGTCGAACGCAAAAATAGTTCCTCTTTCCGGAAAAGAGGTATGTAAGATACCGAGCTGCTCTGAATTAGAGCAAGTCCCCCAGTGGGCTTAGAGCAAGTCAATGCGACATTAATTGAAGTAGCGTGTTTCCAGCGCACAATTCAGTATTATTTTAGGAGTTACTGCTATTTTTGCCAGCTACTACTAGCGTATGTAAATCTTCGCAAAATACCAAAGTTGTAGTTATCATTGTGGAGGGTAGGCTGGGAGAGCCCTCCGTTTTCTTTCCCCATTTGGTGAAGCAAGTAAGAAGTAAAATTGTGTGCCCCCAATGACTATAAAGATTTTTGGGCGGTGTGAGAAATTAGGGAAAGCTGGAGAAAGTTGGCGCGAATTTCTTTACGGACCGTTTACATATTGCATCAAAAAATTTGAATTTCTGAACCCCTCCCTCATTTGATTATGTAATATGTGAACGGCCCCAATAGTTCAAGGCAAAGTGACCAATACTCAGTGCACACGTTCGTCAGCTGCGGTAAATGCATCCAAAGAAGGGTAGAAGTAAATCGACAAAGCCGAAAAGGCATCCTGCCGTTTGACAAAAAAACACCAGCACATACATTTTTGAAGCAAGAGAAAAAAGGAGACCACGATTTGTCGCCGCACTGCCTTTTTCCTCTCTCTCTCTTGTAAAAAAATTAAAAAAAAAAATTTTTTGGGGGGGGGGGGGGGGGG
>JAQGBB010001888.1:0-12207 GCA_034691745.1 Prismatolaimus dolichurus | reverse complement strand
CTCTGGCATAGATTTGCCCTCCGCTCGAGCATTTCTCGCCGCCACCGCCGTTGGCATGACCGTCTACGTTATTGGAGGAAATAGTTCGAAGGAGACCAATCCGAATCCACTCACAACAAACGAACGCCTCAACTTGAATGCTTCAACACGGTCTTGGCAACCTGCTCGCTCGATGCCAACGCCACGTGAGCAGCTCGCTGTTGCCTCATCGCCGACGAGGCTCTTGGCGATTGGCGGATGGAACGGCAGCGACGAGCTAAACACAATCGAGGCGTTCGATCTGGCCAATGAGACGTGGAAGAGCCTAACATCGATGCCAACCAAACGGGGTGGTGTCGTCGCCGGCCTCATTGGCGACCAGCTCGTCGTCGCCGGCGGCAGTTTCAAGAATGTGACCGAGAAATATGACGTCATCAAGCATGAGTGGACAACGTGCGAACCGATGAAATTTGGACGCGAAGGACCGTGTGCGACTGTGTTGAACGATGAGCTCTATGTGATGGGTGGTCTCAGTGTTGAGAAAGGCACTTTCCTCGCGTCGACGGAGGTGTTCAACGTGCGAAAGAACTCATGGCGCCAAATCCACGATATGGCGGTTCCGCGGCAATTTTGTGGCGCGGCGGCAGGCAACGGCCGGGTTTACGTCTTCGGCGGGATGAACGAAAAGGCACTCGATTCGGTAGAAGTATATGACCCGGAGACGGACACCTGGAACACGCTGCCGGTGAAAATGGGAATGGCGCGCAGCAAGTTCGGAATTGCGACGATTTATGAATAGAGCCCTCACAAAAGCTAAGGGTCGGTTTGATCCAATAATTCGTTGGTCAACCTGAGTTGCTTTATCCGCTGACTTTTCAGCTTTCACAAGCATCTCTGATCTCGATTTCTAAAATAACGCGGAGTGCATGCTTTAGCGTAATGCGATTAACGCCTAATCAGCGGTTAGCTATCAGCTTCCCCGCGCTAACTCAGCACGCCCGCTCCGAACTGCAACTGCATTAGCATTACGTAATGTAATTAATCTCCTACCACCGCCCAAGCTAGCAATTGTAGGCGTAGTCATAACAGATCGCCCGATCATCATCGCCTGTTAGCTGCTATATAGCTGACGTGCACTAGCAGTAGATGTTCACTTTCGGTCTGCCACTGCAGTAGACATGTAGCTATCTGGTAAAGCCCTGTTCAAGATCGGATAACGCTACAACTATAACGTTCCAAATATCGCCATGCAATGTTGCAGTGTGCGATTGGAAATATCATTTTCTCTAACTTCAAAGTTTTCTTACCATTTGCATATGCGTGGCGAACAGTGCAATCGAAGCGTCGAAGGCAACCATGCCGATAGCGACTTGAAGTCGTCTCTGGTACCGTACAACTACCTTTTCGATAAAGTCTCATTGCATAGACGCGTTTAACTACTCGTCCATAGGAAACAAGCCCATTCGCAGAAAGGGTTCTAGATCGTTTATCCGTAGACGTGTTGTTCGTGTTGCGTAATTGTTCGGAGGAAGTACGGAAGTTGCTCTGCTTTAACTACGGGTTTCCGTTCTCGTCATCGGTCTGTTGGTAGATGAGTGTAAAGCAACTGGATCAATTTGAGTTAAAACTACATAATATGCAGTGCTGGCTATTGTAGTTGCCGCAGTAGCCATCTTCCACCATCTACGTGCATGCAAGCGACGCAGAACGGCATCAAAGCTGAGTACATGACGCTAAAAGCGGTCATTCATGCGCATTGCGCATCTTAGAGTTTTTGAGCAACTCAGCCACGATTTTTAAGCTTGTTTGCTTTGCCAAATTTTATCGGGCAAAGCTGCGCACAGCATTGACATGACCATCTTACGTCGTAAACTTTATTGCACGTAGGCTAGGTATATAAAGAAAATAAAGTTATATCCATACTTTCTGATCATCTTTTCATCACGTCTTCGTGCTACTATCAGTGGTACATAGAGAACGCTCATTGGTCCAGCAAACAAATAGCCCGTGCGGCACCTAAATTTATATATCCCTCGTTAGGCACTTTGGTGACTGTTCGTTTGCAGTAAGCTTTTCTTGGCCAATCCCGCTTGTTTGAGCACCGCGTCTGCCATTAGCCGAACGCCTTCAAAGCCGCCATACTGCCAGAAGAGATAGGGTTCGATCAGCTCCGCCTCCATGAGCACAGCTTTGCCCGAATCGAGCAAGATCGCGTCGACGCGTGCAAAGAGACACTTGGCGGGCAGGTTAGCCACGACGTTATTTGCTAGCTCCAACACGCCTTGAGGGAGCTCCGCATTGCGAAGTGGCTCGACTGTGCCTCCGAACGCGCTCTGTACTCGAAAGTCGCCAGTCTTTGGCCGCTTTAGCACTGCGTGGCTTAACGCACCATCGACGTAGATGAGTGAGTGTTCTCCATTTGTCTCGATTTCGTGAACATATTCTTGAATGAGTACGGTTGAAACAGTGTCGAAAAGTCCTAGAGCGTGTTGTCGAAGTTTTTCTGAATCGTTGTCGTTCTCGAGATCGAAAACGGCACACCCCTCGCTGCCGATGCCAACGTTTGGCTTTACGACGATTTTCCCACGCAAACTGGCGTCGCCACAGAGAACGACGATATTTTTCGCGGCGTTGCTGTCGATCTTTAGTGTTAGTGGTACCCGAATTCGAGCAGCTGCCGTTTTGCGCAGATCATCGAGATAGACGGCCTTGTCGACGTTCCAACGCTGTACACCGGACGGATTCCACAAGTCGATCTTCGACGCATCAACAAAGTCCAAAAATTTTCGATAGTCAGCGACCTATAAAAGTTTTTTCTCCAAGTCAATATTTCGCTTTTAAGAGGAAGCGCGCTAATATTCAGGGAACGCTAGCGTAAGCAAATGTAGAAAAAAATGCAAGTTTTACTAAAAATATTATTAATCTAAACCTTTCGATGGTAGTTCCACGTAGCATATGTACAGAGAAGGCCGAACCGCTCGAAGCTGCCGCGCTGCCAGTGTTCCCACGGAACAAACTCGACGAGATGACCATGCTTTCGGAGCTCATCGGCGATTGGGTCATCTGTGACCAGCGTCCGCGTAATTTGAGCGACGAGAGGGCTTTTGTCATCGATCTCATAATCGTAGGTTAGAAAAGCAATCGTGAACGGCATTTTGTTCCCGCAAGTGATGAGAAATTTCTCTCTTTTTGCAGTCAACCATGTGCGTCTCCCAGGTCTTCACGCGTACAACGAGTGAATGTTATTGCGACACACGGTGGCGTTATCAGAATCTAAACATTAGAAAAACTTTCACATTGCCTGCAAACGTAGCGACAGGGAGCACACAAGTAAACGGGCGTGGCCGATGGGCGTCCTGCTACTGAACAAAAAAGCGTGGCAAAGCAATTTTGTGAAACGTTTTGGAACAACGTGGAAGACTCTGGAACACTTTTCAACACAGTAGAACACCAGAACATTTTGGAACACAAGGTGTTCCACCAATCAGTTCGTGGAAAATACTGTACTGTGATCTCCTGGACGTCTGCTGCCTTTGTCGGCTGAGGGAATGGGGGATAAGGGGGCGACAAGTGCACCAAGCATCGTGGGGTAGAAATTTGGGCTTTACTACTGAGAAAGGCGATCCACAGGTCCACTTACACATTATGTGTTTTGTGCTTATCTTCATAAAGCCTGCGAGGATTTAGATGCAAAGTCGTATGTGGTTATAACGCCAACCCAAAGGTCGGAGGTTTGAATCCTCCCTTCCGCACACACTTTTGCATTTTTTCTGGTGTTGTATTGAGCCCAGAAACATCAAATTTGACGTCGAAAACAGGTTTTACTTCAGTGAGCCTCGAAGATCGGTACATCCGACTTGTTGTTACACGCGCTGAGATACGCTTTAGACAGAGCGCAATAAGCAACCAGGGAATGTGACGGCGCACAGATTTTACGAAATTTTCTGGATTCTGGAACAACATGGAACATTATGCTTTCGATCGTTCGATACGGTTAGATCTTTTGACAATATTGTGAATGTCGGCTGCTTTTTGGCTATACAATACTCGTGGAGGAAACTTCGCGACTTGCGAGCTGTTCGCGAGGGTTGAGTGTACGAAACGGCGAGTCTGATCGACAGCTAGTTTTGTCGATGGCGCGAAGATATCAACTGCAACTTACGGAACACTACACTGAACTTAATGAGGCTTAATGGTACAGCGACAAGCCTCCCTACCCATGTTGAAGCCGCAGATACCATACGGGCACAATCGAGTCTAATAGAAAGGGCTTTTGGTTTCATTCAAAATCGTTAGGTTGGTCGCTTCGATATGCACTTATCTGTCATTGGCTGTAGTGAAGACCGGGAAAATAACCTAATAAGCTATAATTTTCTGTTGCAGCTCCACGCTTGAACAGAAAGGATGCAAAAATGTGGAGGTACAGTTGTTGTCTGAGCAGAAGGCAAGCTAATACGGTTCGCCGCTAATACACTGAGCGCTCTAGGCTTTTAATAATGCAACGTCGATGGAACTAACGAAAAATTAACGTAATTGTTCAAGAAATGACAAGAATTCACAGCGCACTTCAATCATGACGAGCGCACGTGCACACAAGCTCTCGAAGCTCACATCTCACTTTTCCGCTATAAAATGTATAAAAATAAAAATTCAAACTATGATGTGCGTAGTAGAAGCAGTAGGCAATGAGCTCAGTGCATTTTAGCACGTAGAATTCCGTACTAGCACCGTCAGGCGTCACCAGAGTGCCCACAAATCGCACGAGGTACGACGGGAGCGTAAGCACTACAGAGACTGTCGTCACGACGAGCAGAACGTGCGTAATATGCCGATCGGCGATTTTGAATCGATGCGGCGCATCATCCGAATCCGCGTCTTCGCTACGCGGCAACCACAAAAGGACGTCATTTGAAACGAGTCTTTCGCGGACTTCATCAGCCCGTTGAACCTCAAAATCGCTCGGCCGAACGTTAGCGTCATACCGCAAAACGTGCATCTCGACTTTCGTCGATTGCCTTTGTTTCTTCATCGCAAGCCGATGAAGTCGTCGGACGATCGATAAATTGAGAGCAATGATGAGCACGCAGGGAACAAACGAGGTTAGAACAGCATCAATTGAGTTCAGCACGGTGAACAGGAGCCTCGAATCCATGTCAACTTCACATTGATAATCGATGATTGTCTGATTTGCAACGGCGATTTCGAACTGGACACTCGTCGCCGTTGCGACGACCCATGAGGACGAGATCACCGCTGCGCACAGAATGAGGCCGACTGAGCAGAGTTTGTAGCGCCGCGTCGCCAGCTTTGCGTGAAGATGCGAATAAAAGAGGGCGACGAATTGATCAATCGATGTCGCGACGACGAGCCAAACACTTGCGGTGTCGCTCAGCTGTGCGACGTAGGTGAGCAACTTGCAGCCGAGCGTCGATCCTCGATGGACGTCGACGTCGGTGACGAACTCGAGCCACGTGAAGACGAGTGTGACGAGGAAGGTGAGATCACAGAGAGCGAGCGCGATCAGATACACATTTGACGCCACGCGTCGGAAGCCCGGCGTCAGTTGTAGCACAGCAAGAGCGGCGAGATTGCCGATGACGCCGCCGAGGACGATGAGAGGCGTGAAGCCTATCATGACACAGCTAAGGATGGTTTCGTAGATCGCGTCACGACCACCGTAAGACTCGTTGAGGGAGGCTCTTTGTGTAGCGTTCTCCATTCCTCTGAAATTCTGGGCTAACGAAGCGATATATTGTTCTGAGAATTGCGAGAGATGACCCATGGAAGTAGGTGTAATAATCTTGCGCAAAAATAACTTTTCTTTGCATGAAAAAGTGCTAACAAGTCACGTCAGCAAAAGGATATTATTGGCGTGATTGCTTTTAGGATAACGACAGTCAGGCTTAATTAACTCCCTGTGTGTTGTTTGCGACGAGAAAAGCCTAGCGTCCAACACACCACACGCTTAGCTCCTCTCGTCTCTGCACTGCCATGCTGAATATTAATATTAACATTAAGGTGTGCGCGATGTCCACGCTGACGTCATGCGCAATTCGCAGGATCGATGATAAAAACAAGGCGGAGTTGACTTTGTCAGCAGTCGTCACTAGCTCTTCCAAGCTTAGTATTAGTAATTTCATCTTTTTTGCATCCTACCTGAAGCATGTAGCGCGCAAGAAAAGGTCACGTCATGTCTCCCCACAGGGAGAACACGATTATCGGTCTTGCCGATTCCACTTATTATAAGTAGCCATAGCCCTTTGATTTGTCTTTGATGGCTTGACATATTGAATTATCGATATTTTAATTATGGCAGGCTACAACGCTTCGCATGCAATATACACTTTGGTCAAAAAGTACAGATAGGTTCGAAGATGGGCATTGGGCCTCAATATTGAGGTCAGAGCGAAGGTTTAAAGTTAGTTTCCCATGTAAAAAATTAACTAGAAAAGCTTTTTGTTAGCTGATTTATTCTTGCTGTGCAACGCGCGTGTGTTTAATGCTTCCTACTACGCATCAGCATACGAACAGCCCGTCAACTCGACGTTGCAGCTGGCGACTTAAGCTCGCGTGTTCGCTGTCGCAGCGGTTTTAACCCTCAAACGTGAAAGGCGATTTGAATTTCACCTTGCATTTCGTATTCGTGCAAAGTATATTTTTTGAACCGTTCTGTTCGTACTGCGCAGGTTTTAAAATTCGAAAAAATTTTGCATGTATTTCCACACACAGTTTTTGGGTGTATTTTTCCAGGTTTGTAATAGAATAAAATTTGGGGGAAGTCGCTTTCCCGTGTTCCCATTAGCCCATATTCGAATTTGAACCAGACTTAGACCCGATATATGTACAGTAAAAATTGCAGCCCGATCTACTGCGTCCTAGGGCCACTAGCTTGGAGACAACATTCAATTTGCACACAAGACCATGTTCCAGTGTTTTAGATTTTGGAACATTCAACCCCAATTGCCCGTCTTCGAACTTGAATCAAGCGTAGGCTTAAGATACGTGTGTTAAAAATTTCAGCCTGATTCGTTTGTTCTTATTGGTTTGCAGAAAGCGGAGGTCATCACATAAAGCTACACTATGTGTTACGTAGTGGACCTAAAACCTCCGTGCATAGTCGGCAGGAGCCCGCAAAAGGCACACGCTTGCACGTTTTTTGCGCATGCATGTTGTAGAAATGCAGCAGTGACTAAACAGTGCATTTCCAGCAAAATTTTAACATGGGAAACCAAATTCAAAACTTCCCCTGCCCCGAATATTGAACCCCCAATGCCCATCGCCGAACTCGGCCGAGCTTTTAGCCCAAGGTATCGATGCAAAACGTCGCATCTCGATCGTTTGCTTCTAGCTTAAGATAGCCTTGCCACAGACAGACAGACGAATGGACACGCAAATGTCATTGCATAAAAATCCAGCAGCAGCAGGCTGATGCAGCCGGGTGAAAACCCATCGCATTGTCGTTTCAGCGCGCCTTTTAATAAAAGTTTTCGCGCTGTCGTTCTTAACTATCAAAACTCCAGATGATAACGATGTCCGAGCACGAAAGCTCTGAGTAGTGTTGAATGACCTGAAAATATGCCAGCAACTCGGTCGATTTTTCAGAATTTTTTTTATTAACTTTTCAGTGAAGAAAATGCTTTCTACGTGTAAGTGGACCGAAGGTTCGGCACGTCCAACTTGTTAGATTGTGGATTTGTGCTATATTCGTAGATGGCACGAGTTTTCATTAAAAGGTAGGGCCTGATGATGAAGCGCGTATATGCATTAAAGACTAGCGCTGCGATCGAAGATCTGAGGAAGCCGCGGGCGCAAACCGCGTGGATCTCACGATGAAAAAATCTGCGCTTTTTAAACCGAAATTAATAAAGAAAATTTTACCTCTTTAAGATTTCTCCACAACGGGCAAAAAACTCATAGGTCATGTGGCAGCTTGAAGGATGGAGGTAGCGATCTCATGATAGAATGGCAATAGAATCGGTCATCTCGCGGCAGTTAATTTCTGGAGCGTAGAAGAGCTTTCGCAAAAGACGTCGGTACTAATTGGAGGTTTGGACGTCACGCTGAGTTTAGCAGCTTAGGATACATGAAAATATGCGAATTTTCAAAGAAGCGGATGCAAGAATTGAAATTTCTGTCGAACAACCTTCATGAAAACACCACTAAGCAGGCTCTTTACTGTCACAAATAGGACACCACGTCAAAAGTTGATATTTTGAATCACCGCATCAGCGCAATATTCTTCCCCCTCAACAATCATAAAACAAAATTTCCCTCAAGTTCGACGACATTCTGTCCACTTCCACTTGGCTCAAATGTCGCCTGTGCAGTTTGGCTTCCGATAAACTCGGGCAACTTTTTCTTCCAGTCAAATGAACGCTTCTTTCGTCGACCATACGAGGTTAGCTCTTTGCCGTTCTTTTCAACGCAGTTTGCCTGAAACATTATTTCCTCAACTCGATGCTTCAAAACTCCCCCTTCGACGTACAGGCTTGCAGAATTTGTAACAGAAGTTGACGTTACAGTTGAGGTTCACTTTCTTGCCATACTCTAGCTTGAAGCCCTTGAACGCCGCTCGAAGGAGCGACGCTCCGGCGGCGTCTTGGATGGGCGAGAAGGCGGTGAAGATCTCGCTGTCAGTGGGACACCTGAAGAAGCTAACTGTAGGCCTTAGCAACATTATCGATCGGTTCACTGACCCATGTTGATCGACGAGAAGCACCTTGGCATTGTTCTCGTCTGCTTCGCAGTTTGTCGCGAATATGCCAAAATCCGAAGCTGAAAGATATGAAAAATGTAAAAAACGGTATTAAGCTAAGAAGTAGAGCTAACCGCTTCCTATCAAGAGGACTTCGGCGAACAACGTTTGACCAAGTTCGGCCGAAGTTACGACGGTCCCTTCGCCATTGACGATTCGAAGTCGCGCTTGAGGAAACGAGCCTGGTGGTTGTGCTAGTGTTGTGCTGGCATTTATATTAGCAGCTGATGTGGGATTGGTCGTGGACTGTAGCGCGGGAACGGTGGACTTCGGAGTATCAGCGGTTGTCGTAGATAACAATGGGCCATTTCTACAAGTTCGTAGCGAAAAATCGATAACTGAAATCAGTTGCTTAAAACCGATGGTCTGAAGTCAGTAATTTAAAACGTATTACCTAAAAATCGATAGATAAAAATCGATAACTTAATATCAACTGCTTAAAAATCGACATTTAGAAAATCGATAGATTACAAATCCAAAATCTAAAAAATCGATAAATTAAAACTTCAGAATCACAAGTCGGAAATTTCAATCGATAATATAAATAATGAATTGTGAAGATGTGAACTGTGCCATCGACTTTTGCTCCGAGACTCACCCTATCCCAACTGACTGTCGAATCGTCTGCAAGCTTTCGTCAAACTCGCACAAGATTTTGAATACGCGCTCTCCAGACGTCTCAAATCCATGTGCTTCAAATCGCTCGACAACTAGCTCCGTGCTGAAGCTATTATTTGTCTATGGTAAATTTTTGCCCAAAGTTTTGCAATCTTCTGGATCCAAATTTCTGCTTATCTACCTCTTTATGAACGGCACAAGCTTCGGGCTTTCGAAGATTGACGGACAGTTCGAACATGTCCTGTTCAAACATTCTTACGTAGCACGTTGACGGAGCGTCCTTCGCGAATACGCGTCCGCTGAATCGTTGACCGTGTGAACGGCGCGCGGTGAAGACTACGCGTATTTCGGAGCCAGTGCAAATTGGTCGCACTTCAAATTTTGAGAAAAATCGATTTTTCGTCAAAATATCGAATTTTTAATTGGACACTGATTATACCACTTAGACATTGATCTTGAACGTAGACGAAATCGGTGCTGCTGTCGTTGTTTGGCTCAAGAGGCGGTCGCTCGAGAAGGCCGCGATTTGCTGTCGTCAAGACGTCAGGAGAAAGACGACAGAGCTGCTTCTTCTCCACGTACTGATAGGAGCGACATTCAAAATCTTCACTTTTGATGCAAAGCTGTTCGCAACTTTCTTGTGACTGAATGCGTGTCTCTTGTTGTAGAAAGTTGAGAAGCGAGAAATTTCCGCTGACTCGCCGATACTGGCAATCGAGAGGAGATTTGTCTTAAATGCAAAATCCGACAAAATTCATCTTAAAAATATAAAAATCAATAAAAATATTAAAAACCAGCAGGATCAATCGAAAAAATCATATCAACCAAAAATCATTTAATAAAAAATAAAAAATATCTGAAGTCTACAAATCTGAAAACAAAAATAAAAAATTAACAAAGCAAAATTATATATAGAAATTTTTAGAAAATATAGACAAATATTTACCCCTCCAGTTCTTCTTTCGCAAGTAAGCAGTCTTTCCTTCGTCCGTTTCCAGAAAGGCTGGCTCATCATTCAATTTCACGTCGTCGACGTGCGATTGAACCAAACTGCACGAGCGTCGGTCAAAGTCGTAGAACGCGCCCGAACAATCGCCATTCGCGGTACACTGTTGAGCGCATTCGTTGAGCGTTTGGCCTGAAGCTTTCTCCTCTCTTCGGTCGGCGGCGTCGAGGCTAGCGAGCGGAAGTCCGGGCTTCCAGCGTCGATCGAGAGCGCGAAAAGCGTCAAAAGACCAGGCGGCACAATTTCCTTCGAAATTAGGCATCTTTTTGAATGTCATCACGTGATGTATCGTGCTGCCCTCGTTCTGCGAGTATGTGCTCAGGTTGTCGAAGATCGTTGTTTCATCGGTCGCTCCGGTGTCGAGTAGACCGTGTGCGGTACACTTCATGTGCCGAAGGTCCAAAGTGACTGTGGTGCACTTTGCTTAAATTTGTAAATTATTTTTATTTTGCACGATTTTTTGAAGAGAAATATTATCTTTTAAAAAATATTGCCAAATTAATTTGCCTTTTGACGATTTGTAATGGTGAATTTTTTGGTTAATTTTTTATCGACAGATTGTCGAAAGCTCACCTTCATGTGCACAAACGTCTATACAGTCGCGAACGCCGAACGCATCATCTTCGCCATAGCTTTTTGTGTACAATGTCTGGTATCGGTGTTCTGGTAGAGAAGCAAAAATTCTCAGAAAGGCCGGCTTGCAACCACCTGAAATAATTTTTAAAATGTTATGTTAGCCCCTACAGAAGCATGCTCGACGGTACCTGCGAGCCACGAAGAGGCGTCAACACTGTTAGAAATAAGCAACACCGTTAAAACCCTGATCACTATCGTCCTCGTCATTTTTTGCGTAAATTTAAAAAGTAAAAGCGCACAGCATTTGTCATTGATAATTTTTAGCCGCACCCGATTGCACACGGCCATCGAAAATGAATGTGACCTTGTCGTCGATTTGCGGTGACAGGCATGTCGCGCAACCCCTCCCGAGTCTCTCAAACGTGGCCCAGCTCGCATTACGAACTCGCGTTTGCGTAACAATTGACCGATATTATTGTCGTTGCATTCGACTCTTTTTCGCGACATGTTAATGCGGTGCTTGCGCCCGTGAATGTTTTTTTCTTGCAGTGATTGTGCACAGTTATTTTTTCGAGGTGACAGCTTCCAGCCACTTTATTTATTTATTCGTTTTTTGTTAATTAATTTAATCGTTAATTTATTTATGTACTTGTATATTTATTCATTTATTCGTTTGGAAATTTTTATATAAGAAAATTGCGATTTTTTTTTAATTTCGCACGCTCCAATTTTGTTTCAGCTGAACGAACTCGCAAACATTTTGGACACGATATGTGTTGGTTGTCGCTTTCATACGAGGCAAAGTTTGAACTCAGACACACCGCTCTGGTGGAAGATCAAAAATAAAACATCGCGTGAAGTGATGAATTAGCAAAATGTCCAGCGCGTCACAGAACATCGATCTCCCACCAGGGCCGTGCTCATGAGTTTATGAGTTCAAACTTTGCTGTTTGCCGGAGGCTCTCCGAGAATATTACCTGCAAAAAGTTTGTGAGTACTATAAGCTGGAACAAAATTAGTAGTCTTAACATGTTTTAGAAACGCGACGCGCTGGACAATTTCCTATATGAAAATCTACGTTTATTTACTTTTTTTAATTTTTATTTACTTATTTTTTCTTTTATTTTTATTTATTTATTTTTTCTTTTATTTATATTTATTTATTTACTCTTTTATTTTTATTTATTTCTTTATTCTTTTATTTTTATTTCTTTATTTCTTTATTTATTTTTTATTTATTCGTTTATTTATTTATTTATTTTTTATTTATTTT
>JAQGBB010001887.1:0-12208 GCA_034691745.1 Prismatolaimus dolichurus | reverse complement strand
AACTCTCAGCGCATGTTTATATCTCATTCGATAGCTAAATGTCTCCTGTGGGTCATAGTGCAATTAGATTTCCCCTACCTCAAACAAGGAAGTAAAATTTCCTTGCATGTAGTAGCTTGCAGCCATGGTTATGGACAATTTTTTCAAATTTGTGTACCACGCTGTTTCGAAACACAAAGACAAACAGCCGCGCTCAAACGGTTGTTTCAAAGCAGATTCAACCGTGTCATAGTGTCGGTCTTTTCTCAGTAACACAAACGTTTATTACAATTTTTAAATTTCGAAACTAAATCTATCTAGGGTCATATGCCAACACTAAATTAAAAATTTTTATGACCCCTTATAGACACTAAAACCAAAAATTTGAATGCTGACCTGAAAATGCACCCAACACAAATGAAATTATATAAAGAGACCAACTAGTGCATTCACAATGTTGAAAAAGGCGCATAGGGTACCATAATACCTTAATAGTTGTTGAGTACAATGAGTAGTCGACTCGCAGGCTGCGTTGCCGATTTTCGAAAGCTAGTTTTAGCTAAAAGAACTAGTCTATATCCAATTCGCATCACAAAAGATATAATTGCAGTTTCGATTTTGACGAACGAAATCCACGCAATTTCGATTTTTGACGACAGAAAGCGACGAAGTTTTGAGTTTTGAACACAAAACCAGATGAAGTTCAGATTTTGTCGATTGCAGTCGACGAAGCTAAGATTTTTGACGAACCTTTGACGATTTTGGAGAAGCTTTAAACCTTCGCGACAGAGGTCGATGAACTATCGATTTTTGACGACAAACGCAGGTGACGTTTCTACTTTTTTTTAAAAAGGAGTCCATTAATTTTCTATTGTTGACGACAGAACTAAAGTTCGATTTCTGATCACGAAAAAACGAATACATTTCCGTGTTTACTACAGAATTGGACAAAACTTAGATTTTTGACGATAAAAGCCGATGAAGTTTCGATTTTTGACGACAAAAATATGTGACTTTACCATTTTGTGACTACAGAAGTCGATGAATTTTCGATTGTTAACGGCAGAACTAAACGAAGGTTCGATTTTTCATTTAAAAAATATAACACTTTTCCATTTTTTGTGAAAGAATTGGATGAAATTTCGGTTTTTGACTTAAGAGATGAATGAAGGTTCGATTTTTGACGACGGAGGTTGATGATGCTTCGATTTTTTACTATTTCTGTAGATGAAACTTCGATTTTTGACGACAGTGATCGAAGAACTATCAATCTTTGATGACACAAGCAGATGAACCTTCGATTTGTGGCGATCATGATGTTTTGATTTTCGACGACATAAATCGCTAAATTTTCAATTTTTAACGATGGAGTAAACAATGTTTTGATTTTTGACGACAGATTGTGATGATGGCTCGATTTTGAACGACCAAAGTCCATAAAGTGTCGATTTACTACGCCCGAAGTCGATGAATTCCGATTTTTCACAGTAAATGTCGAGGAAACCGCGATGTTGACTACAAAAAATACGTAAATCTTTCATTTGTGACCACAGACGACGATCAAGTTGTTATTTCTCACGGCAGAATTAGAAGAAGCTTCGATTTTTGACGATAAATAAATCAAGTTTGGACTTTTGACTACAGAAGTAGTTGAAGTTTAGATTTTTGATAGTACTAATAGATGAGGTTTCTACTTTTGTGGCACAAGTCAATGAAGTTTCGATTGTTGACGACAGATGTCGTTGAGGTTTCGATATATGACGACTACGGTCGATGAAGATTCGATATTTGATGACTGCAGTCGGTGACGTTTATATTTTTAACGACTGTAGTCGAGGAAGTTAGATTTTTGATGCTTGCAGTCGAATAATTACGATGTGTTATGCCTCTAATTCACGAAGTTTATAATTTTCACGACTGCAGTCAATGAAGCGTTGATTTTGTGCCAACTGCATGCCTCAAAGTTGATCCAACCTGAAGAGGTACTGTATGTATGTCAGAAGGGAAGCCGTGTCTGCATTGACAACAAGCTTGAATAAGATCGATTGGACGCTCCTGCCATTCAAGAAGTGGATCTTATTACACGCAAACCAAGAAAGACACAAAAGCTTTTTTCGGTGGCTGCAAATTAAATATCACCGTTGTCGTAGAATGATGGATACATTTAGGATGACAAGCCGAATAGAGACACGCCGACGTCGCCTGAGTGGAGTTTTCTCCACACTCTGAGTGTCGATGTGGGAAATCGATGGCGACGAAGAGAAGGATAGCCTCTGCAACGCGGCGTTGTGAGTGATAACAATGGGAGGACGCAAAACGAAGAAGGAAGCAACTAAGAAGCGTTGCCTTCACTTAGGGTACGCTTGCAAAGGCAAGAAAGCATGAATTTTTGATAGGTTATAAAGTCAGCTTATGCATGTATGCATCTTGGCTCTGTCCTGTTCTGTCTGCCGGTTGTTCTCTGTCGTTGACGTACTTTCCGTCGTATTACAATAGCTGCAAAATGATTCTCTGCATATAATTTAAGGATTTTAAAGCCTAAACGGACTGGCTGTCTGAACGGCACGTAGTCTCGGCCCTCGGCTCAGCACTGCCAACTTTTGGCGTGACTTTTGACTCTCAGACATCACTTATCTGGCTTCCTGTCCCACCCAATTGATTATCTGCGTCCTACCAAGCAGCAAGTTGGTCTTAGCCACATTTTGACCACTTGTCCGTCCGTCGGACAAGCAGACAATATGAATGAATGCTTCCGTCGTTCCACATCTGCGCTCTGGTCGCAAACTTTTTCACGCTCGACCGCTTCATCAATGTCAGAGAAGGGTCACATTAAAGTGTGAGCTAAAACGTTTCTCAGTTTTCGAGTTCAGCGTTTCCTTGAAATAAAGAACCATTTTCATTTTGCGAAAGGGAAAAAGACGTGTCTTGCAAATGGAGGCACCGTTTTTACTCATTTTTGCACCCTAATCGTTTTCGAAATCCCAAACGCAATTACCCGACGCCACCGAAATCTAGCCCTTCTTGCCTACGTCATCAGACAGGCGGATGCACGACGGTTTGTACGAGGTCCCATCTGGGTGCGCGATCAAAGGACAGTGAGTTTTAGCTCGGATGGCGCTAGCTGTGCTCCCTGAAGACTCAATTCTAGCGCCCGTAAAAAGACTGGGAAAGATAGTGCACATTGTGTTGTCCACTCCGATGGACATTCTCTCACAGGTGTCTTTTCGTAGTGACCATGACATTTCTGCCTGCCATGCGTGACGCTCTCGCGTGGCTGAGTGCAAATGAGTTTTCGCACCTTTCCGCTGACCGGCGGTAGTCGTGCTAATAAAGGGTCATCGAATTCGTTGTATTTACACATAAATAGCGAATTGTGGTTTCGCGAATTATTGTTTGCGTTTATGTGTATTGTCGCCGGAGTTTCGGGTTCCACCCTTACTAGAAGCGATAATCTCTTCAGTTCCTTGCCGACACATCCGCCGTTTTCGGGCGATTGCCGGGCACCTTCTTTCTTGGGATCGACCAATTTGTACACGCCACGCATGACGGAGGCGCTGCTCGTGCTTAGTGGTCTGTCGCTAAAGCGTCCGTATGGTGCCAGGTCTAACGTGTTTTCTCGTTCGTGATCTATGATTATTTTCGACGTTCCTATTTGGGATGTTTTGCGAGCAAAGATGTGACAGCTTTTCGTGCTGCAGCTGCAGCTGTACCCTAAGCTTCACGCGAAGTCTCAAGTGTAAACGCTTGCAATTTACTTGCGCGCGTGAGCGCGCATGTCTAAGAAAAAAAGTCAAAGAGCCAATTTTTGGCGAGTGGAATATTTCGTGTGGGGAACAACAGAAGAGGCCATCTCGACGGCCGGCGCCCCATCGGACCTAGCCTAGCCTTAGCTAGATGCACCAGCTGCATGCGTGCACGTACTCGATGATAATAATGTGCGTACTCCAGGCTTGGCGTACTCCAAAAAACTTCTCGTAGTCTGATGAGAGCGTTCCTCGCTTGGTAGACTGAGGCTATCTATTTTCGAGGAATTAGTTTTTTACTTGCAGAGCCCTTTTTACTACGCTTTACTCTGATGAGCGAAGAAACATGGTCTAGCTATTATGCCTGGACGCATGCCACAACTGCTACTACTCCTTCAGGTAAGAGACTGGCTGGATCTTGCGTACACGAACACATAATACAGTCAAACTTCCTGATTACCAACTCAAATTAAAAACAATTTGAGCAGTTAGCTAAGCAACTTAACTAGGCATCCAGCCATTAGCATTCACATGATATTGTTGTGCGTCTCACGCCGAAGTTGGTTTCAGATAACGGCAGTCGCCGCGTCAGCAGATCTGAATGTTTCAACGAAAAATACGTTTGGCGACACAAGGGTACAAGCAAATCAGCTTGTTATTTAGCCTAATGCATGGGACACATTCGTGACTAGCTATGTGGGAACAAAAAATCTCTGCCGAAGCGTCTTGTCAACTTTCTACACTATAGTTCATTGTTGTCCTTCTACATAGTTTGACGTTGATCGTCGAAGCACGTTCAGGAGCTGGTCCGCTTGGTCCTCGTGGTCGTCGTGTTCGCGCTCCTGCGAGAGCGGCATCACGTTTCGGGTTCGTCGCTGCCTCGGCAAAGAGTGCAAGGGTGAAGCTATCCAGCGTGAACTCTGCAATGCCGAGGTCAGTCACGATGAAAAGCGCACCCGGGTGTGTAAATGCGCTAGTCGGCTCTACTCCGCTATAGAAATTGTCAACAAGCCCTCAACCGTGATTTTCCGCTTAATCAGCGGCTAATTGTCAATTTTTGTCCCGCCCAGCAGCCTTATTTACATTTAGACGCTGTTCGCTTTCAGTCGATCAGTTGTTAGCTGTGTTAGGCGTTTCGTGTTATTTTCGATTTGCTAGCGCTAGAGCTAGCTAATTTTTAGCTGTCAAACAGAATCAGCTCAAGCTATTTCCGAGTATCGAGGGCTAGAGTCAAAATTTTATTGTCAGTCACTTGAAGAAACTATTATCATTAAACTTGGGGCGAGACGGAAAAACCCTATAAATAGAAGCTAGTTGTAAAGCGTAGATCGATCGGTACCGTATCCAGGATCGTGAGAGTTTTAGCTATAACCATTATTAGCTCCCAGACGATGTAGCTGTAAATGCAATACTCTAGGCATGTCCGACTGACAGCGTCGACTTCAGAAGTACCCAGTGCTCACAGTACAATTCAAAGTCGGTAAACCAGAACAACCGCCTTATCTACGACGAGTGGGAACCATATGGCGAAGACCCCCAGAGCGTGTGCGCGCTCGTCTGCAAAGGTCGGCGGACGAACACCGTTCAAAGGTTCCAAGATAAAGTGATCGACGGTACTCGTTGCAAGAATGGCTCTCAAAACGTGTGCATCGATGGTGTTTGCACTGTAAGTACGAACAAGCTTTACGTAGTGAGCGCTAAGCTCAAGCGGGTGTCGGTCTGCCTTCATACAGGTCGTTGGATGCAACGGGAAAATCGGGGCGAACGCCTTGCAGTACGACGGTTGTGGTGTCTGTGGCGGTGATAGCAAATCCTGCAACAAAGCTGTCTACATCTGGAAAGAGACGGACAAATTCTCCGAATGCGACAAATCGTGTGGGGATGAAGGTACATAGTAAAGGTTGAGGCAGTCGAGGCGCCACTCGTTAGCTTGGGTTTTATAGCTTGGCGAGTTTCGATTTCGCTTTGTTGGGACACTACGCAGGACCGCGTTGCTCCGGAAGTTTTCTGTGCCGACGTAGGTCGACCGCGACCCCGAATCCAGAAATGTGTTTACGTGCCTTGTCCCGCCGAGTAAGTGTCTACCGTAGTGCTGTACTCACGATTTGAACCGTTTGGTGTTAGCGATGGTGTGCACGATAACTCGCGAAAGAAAAGGGCTAGATTCGAAGATGAGCCCTGGGGCCTAATACTCCCCGAGCATGCCGCTTCATAAGGTCCATGCTTATGTAAAATCACGTGTTTTGCGCATAACTCCTGAACGCCTCGACGGATTTGGCTGAAATTTGGTGAGCTTTTCCCCACATGGAGGTGTGTTTTAAAATTTTTTATCATCAATGTTTTTGGCATAAGAATTTTCAGGCCCACTGACGCACGCTATGTAAACTTGTTTTGCGCATAACTCGATGAATTTGGCTGAAATTTTGTGTGTGCATTCTCCACATGGTATTCTTCTAATTTGTCATCAATGATAGGTCGGCCACAACAATAGTCAAAAGGTCGCGGGTTCGAAATCCCTTTTCAACATACCTTTTTGCATTTTTTTCTAGTGTTGTATTGACCTCAGAAACATCAAATTTAATGTTGAAAACCAGTTTTCGCGTGAGTGGGCCTCGAGGATCGGTACATCCGACTTGTATTTCATTCGTCTCGGAATCGATTTAACTGGATTCAAATCAGACCTATTCGGTTGATTCTGTCCAGTTTGATCCTTCATTGATTTTCGAAATTGATTCTACTTAATTTGATTCGACATGTATTGACTGGATTCAATTCTCAAAATGCTTTTAAAACTCGCTTGAAAACTTTTTAATTTTTACCTTCACCAGTGTTTGTAGCGGCCTGCGTACGTTCTTCTTACGTGTGCGTATATATGAAGTTGCGTACATACACAGATTCTGACCCTGCGATACTTCCAGAAAGACGCAGTGAATTTGGCGTCATTTTCCAGGCAACTTAGTAGGATAAACGTTGAAGAAGATTTCTTTGAAGTGGCGTCTTACTGATGTGCAAGACGCTCTTTTTCAGCTGTCATTTTTTCGACGTTTTGTAGTAGGGTCCACTGTAGTAGCGTAGTTTATAGACCGGAGCCACGACTTTGCATGTTGCGTAATCACTTCACGGTCATTTCTGACGAGCCACAATGTATTTCTTCGAATTGAGCAGCTAGCCTGGCACAGCGACAGCTTGAAAATGATGGCGTCTAGCGAACGTCGGAAATGTCTTCCTTTCACTTGTCTTCCGAGCTGTTCGTTGCACGCACGCACGCTCATAGATCAAGTTTGCGTTCTAACGGCAATCAATTAAGCTCGTCTCTCGCCCGCTGCATTTCCCTATTGTTCCCGATCGTGCCATTCGCATCGGAACTGAAGGACATCCTCCATCGTCGGTCTGTTCTGTCTGCATGACTGCCTGGAAACCTCTGACTTCACCACCTCTGCGTGCTTGCATGCCGTCCATCGTTATTATTTCGCGCCTCCTCCCTTTCGCGAGTCGTGCGTGCCGGACAATCGTCGAAGAAAGAACGGGTCTTCGACGTTGAAATATTTATGCATTTTCTCGATTATTATTGCGTAAACTCAAAACAGTCAGTCAAGGCAAAGAGCACCGAGGACCACCAACGGCGAAAACATTTTACGCCCATTTGGCCAACATCGCGTTTCTTCGTGCATGGTTCGCCACGACCGCCGCCTCGAAAGTGGGCTGCTACTTTCATGTTCGCCCATTCGTCCTTGCGCGTCAAGCAATTCGTCGTAAGAGCGGCTCAACTCAAGTCCACTTCGCTACTCCGCCGGATGGCTAGATAGATCCTTCTTCTGGTCAACGATTTTTTGGCTGTCTCGATCGAACGTGAAGCTGCCAACGACGGCACGGCTGCTCTGTCTTTAGCTGGCCGATCGAAAGAAACGAGCTGCAGCGGTGCGCGACCAAAAATACATTTCATGAGCCCGTTGGGAGAGGTGTCGCTGCAGTACATCCGAAGATTATTTATGCGCGGATTGCATTTTTTCGGCTAAACGGTAGCTCATTTATCAATGCCCGATTCCGGTCCGACTCCGGCGCCGTTTATCGGTGCCACGCAAAACGCCATCTAAGACATAGAGAAAAACGCAAGATTTCCTCCGCCTCCTTGCGTGGCGGCGTCATCTGCGCTTGATGCGAAAAAGTTAAAAGCAGAAATAAGCTCTCGCGGTCAGGCTGCCTCGAGCAGTAACAAGCCGAACCGTTCAACGGGATGCGCTACATCGAGCTTGTATTATCTCTGTCTCTCTTCTTGTTCCACAGATCCACGCCGTTGCTGCCCGAAACCGGGTAAGTTAAAGGTGTTAGCTAGGCGGGTGCTTGCAAGCTGTCCGACCCGAAAGCAGAAGCCAGCGTGGCTCTCGCTCTCCATCTGACCCCTGTGTCGTCCGTAGGCGAATCGCTTGTCGGCAACTCCAGTGCACTGTAGAGGTGTAGAAAGTGCTCGTTGAAATGTCGAAATGTTTGTTG
Organism: Prismatolaimus dolichurus; assembly: GCA_034691745.1. Taxonomy (NCBI): domain Eukaryota; kingdom Metazoa; phylum Nematoda; class Enoplea; order Triplonchida; family Prismatolaimidae; genus Prismatolaimus; species Prismatolaimus dolichurus. The sequence continues at coordinate 3,995 of JAQGBB010001887.1, read as the reverse complement.
AGCACGATCTATAGCTTGGTTTTCTTGACTAAGTTTTACCTTAGCTTGGTTTTCTTCACTGTGATATGTTTGTGCAGTTAGTGTATGTATGTTGTAGCGAGACTCTGTCCTATCTTTCTGTAGCGAATCTTTGTTCGTCCTCTTTCTAGTGCCAGGTACTAACAGTCGGTGGTTACGCAAGGTAGTCATGATGCGCTTGCTTTGAGCAAACTTTTTCTGCTTTCTCAACCTGCAGCTATTAAAGACTACGCAAACACCCTCATTTTTCTCGCACTGCTTAGATACACAAATACATACTTCTATTCTAATTATTATATTTCTATATAAATACGCATTTCACCAATGCACTGTCTATAAACCATTTACATTATAGATTGAACATTTTAGCTAAGATTCTATTGCGTTGTCCTATCCCGTAGCAGACTACCTCATATACCTCAGCAGCAAATTTATATAGGCGCTTTTGAGTGATAGTGTTTCCGTTTGTTCCATCATTTGCTGTTGCTCTCCGCGTGTGGCTGGCTTCGGTGGCAACATTTTGGCTTCAAACATGCTTCGCTTGCTCTGCAGTGGATATCGCCGATCACCTGATAAACTGGCGATCTGTCTTCGTTTTAGGTGGCTTGTAGGTCGCTGGGAAGAATGTAACGTGACGTGTGCGGGTGGTTCGCAAAGCCGCGAAGTGTACTGCGCCGAGCGCTACAACAACTCGCTGGGTATTCTCGAAAATCGCAAGCTTCCCGACAAGTACTGCTGGCAGCAGAAGCGACCGGAGCGGACGCGGCCTTGCAACACGCAGCTCTGTCCGATCTGGGAGATCGGCGAGTGGACGCAATGCTCGGTGACATGCGGCAAGGGCTTCCAGTTCCGCGAGGTCGCGTGCAGGCAGGATCGCTTCACGGACATTCCAGCGCATGCGTGCAACCCTAAGTTGCAGCCAACCGCGAAGCAAGTCTGCTACACGGGTCTCTCGTGCAAGGAAGCCGAAGAAAACAGACGTACGTTTTAAGACCAAGCTTTGACCACCTTCGACTACTACTCCAAAACTACCGTAAAATCTGGCTTATAACTGGCCAGTACAGCTGGCCGGTTTTCCCACTGGCGACATGGATGTTGCAACACCAAAATTTGCGCTTTTTGTCTCACTCTTGTTATAAAGAGCAGTGCAGTCAGCCAATGATACTGGAGGCCGTACATTTATGGCGTCACGGAAAAAGTTGACTTTTCGACCGCCTCCCCCTCGTCACGGTTTTTGCTATACTTATAACACGTAAAATCACTTTCGGCCAGACCCCCCTCCCCTAAACCGTGACGCCATAAATGTACGGTCCCCTGTCTTAAAGTCAGATTTTACGGTAGCCAACTTTTAAAATGCACACACAAGAAACGTGCAAGTATAAAGTGTACTGATATCCTGTGTTGTATAGTGATGGACTACGAGCGATACCGGTACATAGCAACGGCTCCATACGTGGCGCAGTTTGACGCCAGAGACTCTGAGCAACAAGCTCCCGTGGATTCGTCGAAGCCACAGTACGTTCAATGCATGCAGACATGTGGGTTGTGCCAAACTCGTTATCGTCATTTTCTTCTCGACATAAATAGCTGGGTGCCGCAGCTCTGGACCGACTGCAGCACCACCTGCGGTCCGGGTGTTCGAACTCGTCGGATCGAATGTGTCGCTTTCCAGCCAATAACGCAGAATCTCATGGCGCTTCCAGACTACGAATGTGACGGTACTTATTACGGCGCTTTAAACCCTTATACTCGCTCGTGCTAATAAACTGCGTGCACAATTCCAGCCGGCTACAAGCCAGCAGAGTTTCAGCCGTGCGAGCAGAAACAGTGCCCGTCGTCGACGCAACAGCAGTTGCAAGAAGCCGCCGGTTCCGGTGCCGGAGGAGGCCAAAGCGGCGAGTTCGTCGACTACAAGTGGGACTACGGCGAGTGGGAAGCGTGCTCTGCGTCATGTCTCGGAGGTACTATTAACTGCTGTCCTACTTCACGATACCGCATAGGCTTAGGTCCTTCGTGATATCGTATCGTCTTTCGTCGTTCTGCAGGCGTTCAGCGTATTAGCCTCCGCTGTATTCAAGTGGACAGTCAATCGCCTGTCGCATGGCGTAACTGCGACCCAAAGCAACGGCCTGCGATTCTCACACGCAGCTGCAACGGTCAGCCGTGTCCACCGCGGTGGGACATCGGTCAGTGGTCCGTCTGCTCGCACAGCTGCGGCGGTGGTCTGCGAACGCGAAAGGCGCGATGCATCAAGGAGATCAACCAGAGTGGGGCACCTGCGTCGGTGCTCATCTTGCCCGACGTCCAGTGTGTACCGCCCAAGCCGGAAGATCAGGAACGCTGTAATGTCGCAGATTGTCCAGCTTTCTGGAGTGTTGGCGAGTGGGAACAAGTATTGGCACACCCGGAAGGCGTAATAAGCATATGATTACATTGTGCACGTCTGTAGTGCTCGGCCACCTGCGGCGAAGGAGAGCAGAAACGAGTGCTCACGTGTCGGCAAACACTTGCGAGTGGACAAACGCGCACATACAATCCGCCAAGTCCGTGCAAAAATCTCAACAAGCCGACGTCGAGGCAACCGTGCAATTTAGGTAAAACTAATTAGCTTTCGAAGTTTGACGTCGAATCATCGGGATTCAGAAATCAAGGCTCTCAGAAGAATCGTAGCTGGAAGTGTTCAGAAAGAAAGAAATTTTCAAAAAACGAATTGACTCGATTTAATTAGTATTTTTTATTCAACTTCAACGTTTCGATATCGATAGAAGCAAAAGATATGGACTCAATTTCCTCCTTTCCATTTCGTTCGAATTTTTTGACGAAGTCAATTGAGTATATCAATTACATTTCCACTTTCGATTTTGGTTTCAATTTCTGACGGCCGAAGTTGTAGCGATTCCATTTCCACTCGATATTGTGTGACCTCCGCAAAAGAAGAGGTCGAACCGACTCAATTTTCATTTATACATGATAGCTGTTTTGACCTAAACTTTGTCGATACGTATTTCTGTACAATCGACCGGAATCTGCTTAAAATTACTGTGCTTCCGAACACTGTCTAGTTGAAGTAGAAGTTTACCTCCAGCCATTAGGTCTGCTGAGTTCCATTAAAAAACTGGTCAAACTTCGATGACCGATTCGCAGGCCGCGATTCTGCGGAACCTAATTGTGTATACCCCTGCTATTAGGCTCGTGTCCGACTGTCACTCCAAAGACGCCGCAAATAAAGAGCTTCGATCAGCAACAGAATCATACACGCCTCACGCTTCGTGTCGGCGGCGTCGCTCGCCTCTTCGAAGACACATCGATCAAGGTGAAGTGTCCAGTGAAGAACTTCAATCGCCGTCACATCGTTTGGCTAAAGGACGGAAAGCAGATCAAACCAAGCCGTAATTCCCATGTCCTGCTCATCAAGCTGAGTTTCACACCACTAACACTACATAGGACGAATTAAAATCTCCAACAACGGTGCTCTTCGAATTCTCAAAAGCTCGTCCAAGGACGACGGAAACTACAGCTGTTCGGCGGGTGATGCTCGTGGTTTCATCTTGCTGAAATTCAAACCACGAACCACCGGCAAAGAGACGCCGACGAGCGTTGACGCAGACGTCACACAGTTGAGCGCTCTCGCAAAGCAACCGACTGGCAGTAGCAATATGACACCGAAGAAGCAACCGTCGTCAAACGACGCGAATAAAACGTTCAAGCAGAAAGCAGCAATTTCATCGACGACTATGATGACGCGATCGGCGGTGAGTCAACGAACGATCTTCAAAGCAGAGACAGCTGCCGACAGCGCCGATCAGGACATTCCTGCTGTAACACCGACGGATGCGTCGTCGAGTCGGGAGAACTTCGTCGTTGAACCACCCGCATCGTTAACGGCTGATCGCGACTTTCTTTCGTCCTCACCCTCGTCCGTCGAGGACGACGCGTATCAGCTGTATGGGCTGAAGCAGCAACAGCAGGGTGATAAG
>JAQGBB010001886.1:0-12209 GCA_034691745.1 Prismatolaimus dolichurus | reverse complement strand
CTTCTTGCTTGTTGAAAAGCGCGGTGTTTTGTGCGTCCAGCTCGTCGTGATAAGCGAGAAGGGCGTCGTCGCAGACGTTCTGGTTTGCTTTCAGCGAATACACTTGTGCGAGTTTATCCTGTGTAGCGCAGAAGTTCTCCAGCTTTGTCTTCAGGTGCTTGGTGATGTCTGGCGTTGAAGAGAACGCTTTGACTATTTCGTCCATCGTCGTTTCGTTATCGTAGAGCTCGAGTAAGCTTTCTGTGCTCATACCAATGCAGAGTGTTGTGTTGGAGAAGTTCAGCCCAATGTGGTTCGTGACCGGAAACGAGACGATGCTCGCCGTCGGTTCTGACAGAAATTTCTGGATCGTCTGCGAGATATCCCAGATGGTGATGCTTGTGAAGCCAACGAAGATGACAATCCAGAAAAGGCGCTCGACGAGAAAGGGTGCGGTGCGAATGAAGTTGAAGACGCGGATTACGGTAGTCGTCGAAAATTTCTCGAAGTAATTTTCAAAAACTGTCTGCCATGGGGATTCCATGCTTAACACCGAACTGACAAAAACAGTCGAAGTGTCGGTTTTCTTTTTGTACGCTCGCTGCTCGCTTTTTATGCGAAACTCATTAGCAAATTAATCTGCTGATGGAACAAGACTGCTGACATGTATGTGGTAGGCGAAGTCGGTTGCGAAAGGTGAAGGAAAATCATTTTGCGGAAAGGGTTCTATCGAAGAAACCAAATACGCCGAAAACAAACGAAGAGCAAGAATAATCGAGCAAGGTTGTCTGCTCGCTGTTGGTTCGAAAGTATCGCTGACTGAAATTCCCATTTACTTCTCAAACCAAAGCGAAGGGTCCGTAAAAAGTCGACAGAACATGGCAGTCAAAGTTTATATTTGGACTGCATACATTACGTGGCACGAAAAACGTAAGGCAAGAGGCTACACGTATAGCACAGGAAGCCGCCAAAAGTGACTGCTTATTGCCGATCAGCTTAGTCGTGCTGCTATATAGCATAGTATCGCAGTTTTTGGCACAACGCTGCAAGCAGTTCGCTCTCGTCCCGTCCGTGGATGCGACGAGAGCCGTTTGACATTTCCAATTGATGGCGTAGACAAGACTCAAACTCAACGCTAGCACGCTTCTCGAGAAGGCGCCGCAGCGTTCTCAACTTACTCGTGAATTCATTGATGAGAGGCATTCAGGCACACTCTTTCATGATAAGCTTAGCGCGACGTCTCGTGGCGCACTCGAACTCGCTTCTGTCGAGACACGGGCTTCGGGGCAAGTTCGCCGACGTGCTCCACATCTCGAGGCTGAATGTTGTGATCTGTTTCTCATTTAGCGACGCCATCATAGGCCGTTGTCCCGATTCGGCGGACATCGTGTTCGTCAGATCGACGGTTATGTAGTCGACCGACGTGGCAAGATCGCCGTAGAGCATCTCCACTTGTACGGTTAACGTTACGCGATCGAACGCCGCGAAAAAGATGAGCATTTCTGAAGGTAGCCGATAACAGCCAAAGCATAACTGCATGCCCCTGCCACTATTCCGAACCCTTTTAGCTGCTTACGTGCACTTTCACAACCGTTGAAGATAGACAAAGTTTGGAGGCCTGTGTTTACGTTCTATCGAGCTGCGAACAGACGAAATCGCAGAAGAACGCAAGTTGCCTCAATGGTTTGCTTAAGAAGTTCGACGAAATCAGTTTGTCGGCTCGCGTAAAACTTGTAAAGCTTCTCAACCGTTGTCGCTTGAAAAATTTGCGTCGATTCACTTGGAATGTTTTCGGTTACGATGAGATCTTCGAGCACCACCTATGTGAGGCCGAGAAGCGCGACATCGCTTGGACTGAAGAGTTGGGGACTTACAAGATCCGAAGTTTCGTAGTATGCGAGGAGAGCGTCGAGGCTTGCACTTGCGTTCGCCGTCGACAGCGAGTGCGCACGCTCGAGTTCGTCGTGTGCTGCGTGAAAGCGTTCTAGCTTTTCACTCAAATGCTGAATCATGTCGGGTGTCGCTGCGAAAGCGCCAATTCTCTCATCGAGATTAAGTTGTTATTGTAAAGCTTAACCGAGCTCTCTTTGTTGATGCAAATGCAAAGCGTGGCGTTAAAAAATTGAGTCCGTCGCGAATCGTGACCGGAAACGAGACGATGCTCGCCGTCGGTTCTGAGAGAAACTTCTGGATCGTCTGCGAAATGTCCTAGATGGTGACGCTCGTGAAGGAAGCCAACGAAGATGACAATCCAGAACAGGCGCTGGACGAGAAAGGGTGCGGTGCGAATGAAGTTGAAGACGCGGATTACGGTGGTTGTCGAGAATTTCTCAAAGTAACTTTCGATCACATTCTGCTTTGGAAACATTTTCAACAAGGTTACGGTAACTGGGTAATGCGAAAACTGTCAAGGCGTCGGGCAAAAGCTTCAAATTTTTTTGCGAAAAAAGCAAAACAAAAAAGTCCGCTTGTTTACCTTATGTAAAGTCATTATGAAACTAATTTATTGATTAAAATATGTGGTGAGCGAATCATAGTGCTGCTGCGCGTCAGATGAAAAATGACGATCGTTTGCGAGGAAAGCAAATATGTAGAAAACAAACAAAAGGCACCAGTAATCAATCAAGCAAAGTAAAACTCTGTTGATGCCTGGTCACTGTCAAAGCGCTATCGAGCAAGAGCTCAACTAATCGAAAAGTTAGAAAAATATATATTACCCGGCGGGGAAAGTCGTTGTTCATTGGCGGTTTTGAAGTTTCACATGAACTTTTTCGTGAATGAATAAGCCTTTAACGGTCTCCAGTGCATCAAAATATTGGTCTCGTTACGACTATAATCATGTATCAATGCCCGTTCTGGGCGGAGACATGCTCGCAAAAAGGAATGTGAAATTTAAAAAAAAAAACACGCCAATGGACAACTACGTACGTGATAGTGTGCAACTATATAGTTCCGCGAAGTTATCGCATAGAAAATATTTAGGCGAAACTAAATTTAGGTACAGGCCATTGCTAGGAATACACCTGCCGCTGTCGCGGCGCCAAGTCTCGCCGCCCGCCCCGCTTTCCCATCTTATAAGCTTCGGGGAACCGTTCTCCCGCGGCTCCAGTCGGCAAAAAAAAAGAAAATCGACTTGCCCTTGCCTGAAATCTAACCCGGGACCTCTCAAATCGAGCAGGTTGTGCAGGACATTATTAAATCACGACCGAACGGACGCGTCCGTCACAGAAGAGCTGCTGCTAGGGTGAGAGCCTTTCTTGCTAGAGAATGGAATGTGAACTCAGCAGACTGCAATAAGTCTCAGCACAGTTTCAGAATGACCAGTAAGCATGCGGAAGTCAGCAAGCTTTAATGAGGTCGACCGCAAAGAGCATCAAAAGCGACAACACCCTCGAACCAAGAGACAAGCTCAAGCACGCGTCAACGACGAGTATCGGATGCAAAACATTGACTCCAACGTTGAGCACGAGCAATCGCGAACGACAAGAAACGTTGCGAGTAGTTTCAGCCCGACGATGACGAGTTCAAACATGTTACGTCTAACGTAGGGGCGAGCTCCTCGGCACTCGGCGATATCTCCGAGGCGTCGTTTTCCCGGCTGCCAGCAAGGCCCACAGAAGAGCGATCGCATTCCGAGCAATAAGGAGTGCGATCTTGTTCCTGCATGGGTGAACATGAGCGTTCAGCACAAGCAGTACTGCTGCATGTGGGCGTTGCATTGAACGCTGTTTCTTGCATTTCCTCCTCAACTTGGACGTGTGTCGAAAAGATGTTTCGCCCATCGACGAAGCCAAAGCACCCGGTGTTGGCGTGCCTGCCGCATTCAATTGATGTTCAACTGTTGCGTTGTTGAGCGTCGTTTCAGCAACCGGGTTTTCCAGCGAGCAATCAGGGTCAGCACTTCGTGTCACTTTCACGCTCGGTTGGCAAGCTGCTCCTTCAAATGGTGCAGGCGCCACAACAATTGTCGTCGAATTTGTCGTCACGTTTTTTCGTTTCAGCGGTCGCCTTATGCAAAGCACAAGAACGCGACGACATGCCCCGAAAAGTGCCAGTAAGCTCACAATTAACGGTCCGACAAGAACGACAAGGTAGACAATGGCGATTACGCTTGCTCCGATCCATGTGCCTTAAACATCCAACGGTGGCTAGAACTTTATTTTCTGTCGACCTAATGTTGTATGCACGCAGTTTGAGTAAACTACGTACTAATAACTCGTTTATTTAGATGGAAAATGTGTTTAAAATTGTTACGGTAGATCACAAAATGGTGAAATAATTGTTGTTCTGAAATTTTGAAACCCAAAACGCCAGCCAATTAAGTTTGGAAGAACTGGGGACGAAATCATATGTATCGCAAATTAATACGACTACGTTCAGTAGCATGTGTCATTAAAGTCTGGAAGGTTTGGTGGCTAAAATTGCGTTTTGGCACATGATCTGTTTGCGCTCTTAACTCTGTAAGGATTTTGCGGATAGTCCTTCAAAAGTTCTGCCAGGAGCAAAAAACGAAAAGAACCGTTGTGCAATGTTCTCGCACTTTGCCCGATGTTAAAATTTCATAATTTTGCATGATCATTTTTTTGTCGACGTACTCGTACCAAGTGAACCTCCAATGGCAGCGAACAACGTCGATGTGTCCGCGTCGTAGAGCAACACTTCCGTCATGCGTAGGTAGCCGTCCGAGTTCGCAAGCACAAGACGCATCGTCGTCGTGTTTGGTCGCTGCTTTCGAAATGCATTCTCGCGCTTCCTATTGACCATGCGATAGCGCGTACTCTTGCAGGCATACGGTGGTTTGCCGTAGTTTATGTGTCCCAGAGCCTGAATTTTGCGGAAGCGCTTGCTCCTAATTTTGCGCGAACAAGCAGATACGTTCGGAAAGAACGTCTCTGTCCCCGCTCCGTTAGGGCGTTCTCCGAACGCTTTGAAGCAGCTTGGAAAGGCGCCGTCAGTTGAAACTGAGGGGTCGAAAAGGCTGTGACACTTGCAGTAGCTAGAGAGATGGCCAATCACGTCGTGTTCGAGCATCACAGGCTTTTTTTCTTGAATCGATTGAACGCATCTATGCTGGCCGCCATCGAACATCGCAAATTTGCTCAGAATTCGGATGTCCACATCGTCTCCTAAAAAGTGAAACAAACGGGTCTCCGTGTTCACTTTGTCCTCGTCGTTGAATGGAACGATACGGCTGACTGTCATCGACGGTTACGTTTTAATGGCATATTCTTCACGCTGCCGCACACCGAACTCAACCCTACTCAGCTGCACGAAGGCGAGCGTCAGATTTAGCAGCAAACTGTGCGTAGCTTGTCCGTGCTTGTTAAGTTCCAACGAGAATTTCAGCTGTGCATTTCCTTTTGTGCAAATCTCGTCCGTTGATATTCGTGGACAGTCGTGGCGCCTTCGGCAAGCGACCACGCTTCTCTCGACGGCGATCGATGAGCGATGGCAGTGCGCGAGAGCGAGAAGTTTGCGCAGTTCGTTCAGGTCTCGACCAAGAGAGTCACGTGAGACTGTTTCTTTGTATAAACGCAAAAATTGTGCATTCTTCTCGTTTTTTAGTACATAACGTCCGTTCTGAGAGATTATGCTACGCTCCTCTGTGGCCAGCAGGATGAACATCGTAGTATACGCTGAAACTAAGTGAGGATGAGCGAGCAGCGCCTTTGGTGAAGTCATGTTCGAGAGTAGTGCATGAAGCTCCTCGCGTAGAGATTTCGGGTGAAATTGTGAGGGAACACGCGGAACTTCGAGATTGAGGCATGCGAAAAATTCCCCGAAGTCAGTCTTCTCCTCAAACGTTGAAGTGATAACGACCTCTTCGCTAAGAAAGCTTTTAATTAGAAGCGTGTTTTCGTAAATCGTCGCCGAAAAGCAGACGATCAAGCACAACATGTAGAAGACCTTTTCGCTGGTATTCTTAGCTTTTACGAGAAAAATAAGAGGATGGAGCGGCGACGACTTGTTCGGCAGCATTTCTGTAGAGCTGTCGCTTTGAGGGTTTGGTCTAGCGCAACCAACCCGTTTCGAACAGCGGTTGCTTGCTGCGTAGCGTGAAACAGCGAAAACTAGAGCATGCAGCATCGATATGAAACTTCCTCCAAGCCAAATGCCTGAAAGGATAAGTCGGTTGACACGTGACTTGACGACGTGCAGATCCTCGAACCTCACTGACGTCTACGTACACCTGTGTCATCGAGCGCTGAAACAGAAAAATCGTGAACGTGTGTTTCACCTAACTGCAGCATCTTTTTCTCTATTCGGCTAATAAGTCGTGTTTTGTTTGTGTCGAAATTTCGGTGGCCTATCAAACGTAAAAACCGCTTGCAACGCTTGGACAATTTTGAGTTACGCATGGCGTAGATTTGAAGATGGCAAACTTTAACGATTTACTCGGGCATTATTTGTGCACAGCTCGCTGTGCAAGTGCGAAAACATCGTCCACTTAGACGTGCAACACAAATTTGTTTGCACACGTGACGCTGCATGTGTACACAATACTATGGCATAATAGGATCTTCTCTTCGATCTGTTGGCGAACAGCTTTCACATACCGATAATTCCGCCAAGCGACGACACGAATCCCGATGCAGTGACGATTGGAATTTCGCTCATTATAGTCGCCACGTCACGTGAGCCACGTGAGCCGGCAACGATTGTGAATGTCGCGAGGTAGCGCGCAGCACTAACGGGCGTAAACGATCGCCTTAGCTCAGTCTCCATACCTTGTGAAAAGGAAATCGTCTCACATTCGTGCAGGCAAGCGCCGGTGCACGCCTGAAGATCGTCACGCAGTGCACGCTTGCATTCCTCCGCTGCGGTGAGGTTTCGTTGAAAGCGTACAGCGCAAAGCGGAATATCTTTTGACCATTGTTCATGATCGGCGCCTAGCAAGGTCAGCGGCAAGCACCCACAGTGCTTTCTAAAATGAGCTGATCGGCACGTCAGAAAGCATTGCCTGATTCCACCAGTGCTCAGGGTACACGGCGATGCTCTGGGACGTGTCTGACGTGGTCGCATTACGCCTTCCATCATAAAAGTGTCCTCGAAATAGTCTCTATTTTCAGAGTTGGCGTCTGCGATTGTTTTCTGTTTTTGCCACTGATAACAAGCGCCGTTTGGAATTACTTCCATCAGACATGTGCCGTGGTCGAGATCGACGTCCAGTCCGCCACCCAACAAGACGAAGACATGCATGTTGACGTAGAGACTGACAGGTTCGAAAGCATCATTACGGCCAATTGGAGGCGCCTGATGGCAAATCATGAATTCGACTCCGCTTTGTCGCCAACCAGCCCAAACAATCGAGAGGTTCCAAAATGTGTTCCCGTTTGTGACGTAGGAAAATTTCACTGATTGAACGATTTCGGTAACAACGCTTTCAAGTGCTCGAAAAAGGTTACCTTTGCTTAGAATCGGCGAACGATGAGAGTGCAGAACGCCGCCGAAACTCAACTCAATTCTGGATGCGGCGAGCAAGCGCTCAAATTCTTCTTTGCGTTTGGTTCGAAGTAGAAGTTTCTCGCGCTCAAACGAGAAGCAAACGAGTGGTCTGATGTTCATCAGTAGATCATCGGACGTTTCTGTGTCTGACTCATTCACTTGGATCATCGTTTTCTGCGACGCGAAATCGTTGCTTAAAGATAGGCTCGCAACGGTCGGGTCGCCCCTGATTTATATTTTTTTTTCTGAATCTTCGTATCAACTTATGTATCTGTGCGCGAGAAGGGGTGCGTAAGAGAATTCCTCTGCACAGGAGTATTTTTCAAAGTTACGATTTTTCGCCCATGTTGAGCAAGTGTATTTATTTGTGACCTTTGCATCGGAGCATTGGCTAGTTTTTTAAATTGGCAACTTACATTGGCGAGTTGCGGTTTTTTTGCACGCTGGGAGGTCCAGCGTTATAAATCTTAGCATACCATTAAGATTTGAGAAACAAACGTGCGACTTTAGACGAATTCTGACAACAAACAATTGCACCTAATAGTTTTCTACTCATTCTGTAGCTTCGCCGCTGCGAAATGCGTATAAACAGCCCTTTTGCGACACATTTCTTGCAAATGCTATGCTGCGCGCTAATGTCATTGTGTTAGCGTCCGTGGGGTCACTGATATATACAGTTGCTCAACATAGGAAATCTTACCCGCTCGGTGCTGCTCGCCAGCTATTTTCCTAATTTTTGGCACTATTTTTCCTTTTTTCGCGCATTTTTTTCACGTCGAATGAGCTATCACGTGAGTCGAAATTCCATTTTCGGGGTGACCGTTGCGAGCCTATCTTTAACTTGAACAAGTTGAAAAATTGCCTCAAAAATAAATTCATGTCAGTGTTTATACCCAATATTGCTAGACGCAGTGGTAAGTATCAGCAACTTCGTACACATGCTTCGGTCGGTGTGATATAACATAGTCTAGAGCATAACCAGTACACTATATCGTTAGCTATCGAGGGTGGCTTTTGGCTGATCCTGATTTTTGGCTGACCGGGCGCGGAAAAGGGAGTCCCGGGGCAAAATTTCGTGCTCCCGATAGTTAAAACCCCATGTTTACCTTGCAGTCTATGCGATATTGAATAACGCCATATGCAAAACTATATCAAACAATTTGTTTATTTTTTCATAGCTACGGTCTCTTACATCTATGGTTGCGTTAACGGTTCGCAGTGTGCGCAAGCCGTTGGTGTTTGTCACCTTCCCGCTGGCTACTGCAATTGCTATCAAATGGGATGGAGCGGGTGTACGAACAACGCACAGTGTTGCAACGCGAACTGTGTTGGCGGCGTTTGCACTGGTCTTGGATCAACGGGCGCCGTATGCCAGCTTGGCCAAGCATCAGGCGGCGTCTACTCTTGTCAAGCCAGCTGCACGTGCGAACAGATGAATTTCGATCCGAGTTATGGCGTCTGCAATTGCGGTACTCTCTTTTCTACTGCGCTGTCATTTGTGAATGCTCGCAGATTAGACCGCAGTCGCATGAAGTGCTATTTAGCATTGATTCTATAGTGATGACAGACAGCTTTGGCGAGCAAAACGGAAAAGGAGCTCAAAATTCAGGTCGCCTGGCCAGTGCATCCAGAAAAAACACATTTTTCTTTTTACGCAGTCCACTTTTCCTCCACTTTTTTTCGACTGAGCGATTTGCAACCACGTTTAAGTTAAAATTAGTGCTTCTGCATTTTTTGTCACTCAGAGAGACACAATTTTCACAGAGACAGAATCTTACCATAGGTATGTGGTAAAGTTGATTGATCGGCTTAGAAAGTCGTTTTCGCGTCAGTCCGCCTCGTACTAGAACACGGCATGCCGTTTGTTTTCAGCTAGTTGCTCAGTGTTATGACGAGAGATTTTGTTCTTGCAGATGTGCTACCGACATTCTGCGCCTTTTCACACTCCCCTCCCGAGTTTTGAAAACATCTGCGCTTTTGAGCTTTGCGCGAAATGTCTTTCAAAAACTTTTTATTTATAGTATGCTTGTGTTTATTGTATTTTCAGATAACAACAGTCATTGTTTTGCAAACACGTGATTTTTATGCATCAGTCATTGCTTTAATTTACAGGTGTATGTCCTCCCTACACGCTGCTGAACGGAAGCGCAATCTTCTATTCAATTGCAAATCAAACTGTGGGCACCACTGTGACGTGGACATGCAATAGTGGCTATCTTCCTCTCGGCGACTCGACGCTCACCTGCGCGTCGAACTTGACGTGGATTTGGACCAGCGTACAACCATCTTGCGTAGAAGGTTTGCTGCACGAGGGCCTTCTCTGCCGCTGAGTTTGATGTGAACAGTCTTTTTCTTGCAGCCTGTTCAACTCCCAAGTTCAATTCATTTATCGACTTTACAATTTCTGGTACACAACTTTCGCCTGGATATATATTCTGAAAAATTTCGCAAAAAATGTCTGTTTTAAGTGGAAAAAAATATTTTTCCGTTTCTTTCCGTTTCCGAAAGGGTTGACAAATTTTTTTCGATTTTTCCCTTTTCCAGTAAGGTTGAAAAAATGTTTTTTCGGTTTGGTTTTCCGGCCCGAGACCCGGAAAACGGAAAATTTTCCTTTTCGATTTTTTTCCGGAAAAAATCAGTATTTCTTTCTCTTTTGAACAATTTGGCTTTGTCGTCATTTTGTAAAACTTTTTGTTTTCAGGGATGTCTCCGAAGCGTTCAGCAAGAGGCAATCATAGCAAAGTGTAGATGTGGCTCACCAAGCTACACGTTTCCGAACAACGAAGAAACTACAGCTTACTGCGGGCTTAACGAGAGTATGTGTATGCGTGCTCGAGCAGCCTATAGAAGCTGGCGACTTACTGTAGTCAATCGATTCTGTATTTCATGTGCTAGTGCAATGCTTACTAAATTTCACCCAATCAGACGCGATCATCGTCGCCGAGTCAGCTGCACTCCAGTGCCAGAGTGCTTGCAAGTCAGTTTGAGTATTTTAAGCGTTTCCTGTTTTGTAAACTTTGGTGTGATACTTTTTGTCGAAATTTAGTATCGATGAATATACTGCTACGCGAGTTTCTGCACTCATAGCTGCGCAAAAGGTAAATTTTCTATTTTGAGTTTTGAGATGCAAAGAATATCGCCCACTTCTGCTAAAAGGTCTGCTCCGCCGCGGTCAACAACGGCAACAAGTCAACCTGCGCGATGCGGTATCTTTGTTCGCCGCCCACACCTAAAAGAACGCTTCTGCTAATGTGATGGCTTTTTAGCTCGAATGCCGCTGTATTTCGAGCCTACTTTGGCACGCTTTTTCACACAGTCTATGTCGAAATTCCAGCGTTTGGGGTACGCAGATATATATTATTTCTCTACATTTCTGTTCTCTAAGTATCGATTTTTGTAATTTTAGCTTTTGGATTTGGTCTCGGGCATGGGCGGATCGCTCGGATGCTGTGTCGGCATGTCGGTCATATCGGTGGTTGAGATGGTCGTCATTCTTATCCATTCGACACAGTTTCTTGTTCTTCGCTTCTACAAATGGCGCAAAAATTCCTCTCATTGAACGGCATTTGTTTCAAATGCTAGGCAACGACTATATCATCTTAGACCATCGTATCGAACATTGGCTGATATAGGCGATCAGAAATGACACAAAATTCCAAACCGTTCTTTCACTGTATGAAATAATCGCATTAGCGCTAAATACTCACGTTCGGTCAATTAAAATCTTTTTTAGTTGAGTCAATTTATTTCAATTTCAATTAATTGGAAATAAGATTATTGAAATTTAATCAATTTCAATTAGTTTAAATCAGTTTGTAAATGAGTATTTTGGCTGCATGCACAAAATTATGTGTACTAAAATATGTATGCACTACACCATATCCCGCAACCAGTTCATTTTTTTACTAGTTTACGTCAAAAATTGCAGATTTTCTTCAAAATATTGGTACAAATTTCGACTTTTTGCTGTCGCTTACATAGCTTGGACCACCTAGCTCAGTTTAGAAACCGGTCTTGCGCGCGCACGAGACGACGGCGCTGTGTGGTTATATAGAAACAAGATGCGCTATATTTTTAGCTTTCAAGAACAACTCGGTTCTCCACTGAGTGCTCACTCTAGCCCCAACGCGTGACAAAAGAGTGCACGTAGGTTGAAGTCAGCCTGATTGAGATTACGGTTGGTCGTTGGGGGTTGCCCCCCTCCCCCATGAGGAAAATGGAGGAGCAAAAAATTCCCTCCCCCAACGACCATAGAGACTTTAGGGTGAAGAAAAATGGGACAAATTGACGCACGCATGAGGCAAGTTTGGGGCAAATACCAAATTGGGGTAAAATGGGGCCCCATGGGGCTAATTTGGCAAAAACTCTCCCCAATGACCAATCTTATCGAGATACGCCTCGACGATGTCAGCGAGGCGGAGAACGTCGGGCAGCTGCATCTCGAGTGTGACCGTCGACGTCAGCTGCGCGCGGTCGTAGTCCATGTAGAGCGCGAGGAGCGCGTACGCCGCTGCAGCGAAGATCGGATCCATCGGCGGCGTAGTCGTGAAGGTAGCTTTCGCCGTGAGGTTAAGGAGTTGCGTCGACATCCCTGCGACGTCCTCGCTCTGGAGAAGGCCGAGGCAGCCGTTCGCGATGAACGCCGAGAGTGTTGCGTTGAACGTGCTTTCGTTGACGGCGCCAAGCGTCTGGCAGAGGTATTCGACAAAGTCGAGCTCGATGCAGCTTGCCGCCTCGTGGAACTTGAAATTCGTTCAGCGTCGGCTGCATCGCGACGGCGGTCG
>JAQGBB010001885.1:0-12211 GCA_034691745.1 Prismatolaimus dolichurus | reverse complement strand
GCTGTGCAGTAAATCTAATCGAGTAATCGTACTGTATTGGAGAGTGCAAAATTAGGCAAGATTCTTTCGCTGGAGCATAAAATGGAATTAAGTTCTTTGGCTTTGGCTCCGACTACAGATAGGGGACAGGCTGCAAGCCATCTACAGTTGATCACAAACGTTTTTGTATCGCTCGTCACACGGGGTGTCGCACGTTTCACACTGTGCCGCACATCACTGGCTGATAAGAACAACCAAGTGTCGTTGAGTGGCGTCATCAAACCAGACGGGCGCGTTATTGCAGACAAGCCAGCACGTACAAAGTGCTCGTTGCGTTGCAAAAAATTACCTCAGCTATACTTTTAACGGTCTGGCGTTAAATATGGCTAGAATAATTAACCTTTCGCCCCTAATTTGCGCAAGTGATGCTCGTAGAGCTATGGACACGGAGGAACAACAGCGACGTGACCTCGAGCAAATCAGTACTCTGCTTGAAGAGAAAAACTACGCTAAAGCTCTGGAGATTCTTGTCGATGCCACCGAACGTCGCTGGCGGCCCGCACCCTGGCCGTTCTGGAAAATGCGAGCAGATGCAGAACTTCAACTCATGAAAAGCATCGAATCACAGACAAGCTACGTGAAAACGTTCCTTCGCATGGTCGATCAGGACGCCAGACTGTTGTGTGTGCAGAAGTCGGGAGCGTACGACGAATATGCACGTGTTTCTGAAGATGTTGCCCTGGCGTTTGACGAAACGTCGAAGCGGATTGTGACCGCGTTGCTCGCGGACACGTCAATGAACGAGGCTGAAGAAAACAAGAGTAACTCGCTCTGCAGACATTTGGCTGAACAATTTTTGCACAATGCCGATGCGGAGTTCTTCAGCAAGCGTATCGACCAGGAAATCACGGCAACAAATGCTGACCGCTGCGTCAACGACGCACGCTGTTTGCTTTCGTTAGCAGCTGAGCAGTGTCCTTCTGGAGACAGCAGCCAGCATCTGCTCGCCTGGTGCATGCTAGCGGCGGCGTGCGCTAAACGTTCGTGTACCCCTAGCTGCACGCAGCTCGCGGCGACTCTTGCGGCTATCTTCGTTGCCAGAAAGGTGCTCATTAGCAACGAAGCACAGGAGACCAGTGTGGTGAACGCGCTAGTTTGGCTTCTTGAACTACTTCGACGTCTCCTCAAACGCTCACCACTAGCTCAGCATTGTGTTAGCTATGCACTGTTCGCAACCACCAGTTGCACGATTGAGCTGCTTGCACCGAAATATTCAATGCAAGCCATCTTAGCGTGCATGGACAGCGCACTCTGCTACTTTCGGCTCGGCTTCATCTCTACCGCCTACCGAAAGAACAACTCGGCGCAGGGGGCAATCCAACGCTCTGACCTCGATGTCAACGACAAAGCGTATCTCAACGCGCGCTGTCGTTCGATTTGGTTTGAAATGAAGCGCTGCCTCTTGGGTCGTAACTTTAGCACGAAGACCGCCGCGTTCTTACTGAACTACGTAAACGATTCTTTGGCAAACATCGACGATGCTTTTGAACAGTACGGCGAGCTCTACATTTGTATGCAGTCGGGCATCGTTGAAAGCTGCCTTGACGCAGCAAGGCCAGACTTGTCCTTTATTCGCGAACGTCTGGGCGAAATTGATGCTTTCGTTCGACGCCGGAAAGAAACTAATTCAGCAGCAGACGATTATACAGAATGGCTAGAATTCGTAAGAGCGCGCCTGCTGTACCTCGAAACTCGTGCCACTCTGCGCCTTAGTGAAGCAATCACTGAAATCTATCTCCGGGAAGAAACCATGGAAATCGGATTTCGCACGCCAGCCAGTTGCAAAGCATTCAACAAAGTGGTTCCACAGTTTCGCAACGCGCTTCGTACTGTCGAAGAACTCTACAATGCAGCAGTGGTCAAAAACGATTGGATGCGGTTTGGCGTGTTTGAAAAGTGCATTGCGCTTCTGCACGCAGTGGTTGGCAATCAAGAAAAGTCAGCCTTATGGTTTAAAAAAGCTCGAGTTAGCTTCGAATGCTTGGGGAATCCGTTCGAGCTTGCACTTCTTTATGCTAGGAACGGCCTAACGCTGCTAGAAAACGGTGATCAAGCAGGCGCCATCACGAAACTTCTGTGTGCCGAACGCGTGTTCCACCAGAAGCTAATCCCGAACGGAATCAGCCTCGATCGTGCGTCGCATGCTGAGCTCGACGCGTACGACGACCTCGTCGGTCAGTTAGCGGTTGTTGCGAACAACCTACAGTTGTGCTGTTCGCTCAGCGAAGATGAAAGAGTTAAACGCCTGGCTTTGCAGATTTGCGACAGAAATCGAGCGTTTCTCATAAAGCATCGTTTAATTGGTCGCCCAGAGGACGCAGACGACTCCGACGAAGAGGATCGCATTCCGTGGGAACTAATATTCACCATGTTGGAGAACGATCGTTCGGCGTTGCTTTACTACGATGACTCGGCTGAGAACGCTGGTTTTTGCTGGCTGATCAGACAGCACAATCGCGTGCTTTCACAGCCATTTTTGGTCATGGACGATGACGACTACGATATCGCTGACCTTCAATCCAGTGAGCAAAGCACCGGCATTGCCCCCTCTCTAAGGGGTCCTCGTGAGGTGCCTGAAACGGCCGAGACACTCCGACGTAGTCTTCAATACGCAAGGTATATCAAGCCGATTGAAAAGCACTTAACTGAACATAACGGTGACCGCGGCGTCAAACCATCACTACTAATATGCCCTCGTACGGAGCAATACGCAGTGCGCTTCGCGGCGCTCCCAGACGAACAAGGAGAGTTGCTCGCTGATAGGTGCGCAATTTCATACCTACCAAGTTTGCGTCTTGCTGTCCGACTCCTCACACAACGCCCTCTAGAGTGCACTAAGCTCGAACTCCTCATCGTCGTGGATCCGGCCACATCGCGAACAACACTCCCACGCGCCGCGCAGGAAGGAGAAGCACTCGTCGCAGTTTCACTGAAGCACGGTATTCCTCAAGACAGCGTCACTCTCGTGAGCCGAAGGGAAGCGACCGTGCAAACAGTAAAACGCCACCTTCAGGAGACCTGCATTGCTCATTTTGCAGCACACGCAGACGCGCTGAAGCCGGCGTCGTATTTCAGAAGCAACATTGCTCTGGCGTCGACTCAAGAAGAAAATGAAGAAGCTGAATCGTCGCTTAAATTTGAGGATATCATCAAGCTGGACCTTAGAAACGTGGAGCTCGTTGTGCTGAACTGCTGCAGTAGTGGAAGTGGCGATGAAACGGCGGACGGTCTCAGCAGCCTCGGAACGGCGTTCCTCGTCGCTGGTGTACGTGCGGTTCTTGTTTCGTACTCGGTCGTCTACGAAACGGCGGACGTCGTTGAGATGATGCGAGTGTTCTACGAGGAGTACCTTGGCAAGGGTCGCAATGCTCGGCGGGCTTTGAGTGATGCTGTGTCGCGCATGCGCGCGCAGAGGCCCTCTTTCGACTGGTCAAACTACTACATTGTTGGAGGTCTCACTGCAGGTGCAT
Source organism: Prismatolaimus dolichurus (assembly GCA_034691745.1). NCBI lineage: Eukaryota > Metazoa > Nematoda > Enoplea > Triplonchida > Prismatolaimidae > Prismatolaimus > Prismatolaimus dolichurus. Next base: position 8,702 of record JAQGBB010001885.1, on the reverse strand, counting down.
CGAATGCAGAAAGGCTTCGACGACAGGACGTGTGAAACGAGGTCGGTACAAATTGTTTAACATGAATGGACGCTTACATATTCGAAAACTTCGAGGTGAATAGACCACCGCCATTACTCTCTCAAACAAAGACAGTGGACACTGCGTTTAACAGTGATTTGAAAATTTTTTTGGGGGGATGTGAGGTCATGGGTTGCTGTAATGTAGAAATGGAAAGTTTGCGCACGACGTGCGGCGCATGGACAGCGTTCTACGAAACATTTGCGTTAACTTCTAGAGTAGACGTAGTTCAAAAGGGCATGCTGTGGTTTTAAGTTTCGCCTGAAACCTCTGTATCTCGACGCCAAATCGTGGCAGAGAATTATGGAAGATATATTTCAGTTCTTCGCAATGAACGCCTGATATTCTTGCTCTTTACGTACGAACAGTTTAGTTGACCTAAATTTTTGCCTTTGTGAATGACATGAGCAGCTTGTGGGATAGCTCCGGCAAAAAAAGAAGACTACGTGTTCAGCAGACATATGGGCAGCATCGTGCAACTCGTAAGTCCCGAAGAGGTCTTTAACATAACTGCGTTAATGTCTCGATCACAACTATCTGGTTCCGTTCCACAGTGGAGCATGCGGGATGCGTTTTTCAGCTTTGCCAGCATCACCTGTTTTAATGCTTCAGTGGTCGGCAATACGTTTCCTCGTTTCTCTTTGATTTTTCAGATCTTCTAAAGGCCTTGACAAAAAAATGAGGCTTCTAAAGGCACATCACAAAAAATGTTCTAAAGGCTTTCCCTAACTTTTGATTGCGTCAACGAATTTGGCTGAAATTTTGTGGGTTGTATCTGGCCACGACGCTGTTTACACAGCGCACGCTAATGTGCTTGAAACAACTCACGACACAACCATCGATGACAAAAATGGTTTTGCGCATAGCTTTGGAATGCGTCAACGTATTCTGCTGAAATTTGGTGAGTGCAATTGGTCACGATGTTGTACACATAGCGCAAGCGAAAACTCTTTGAAACCATTTATGACAGAACAACTGATGACAAAACTTTTAAAACTGTTGGGGCATAAATTTCGAAGGCGCCGACGGATTTGGCTAAATATTGAGTGCGCACTCATCAGACGGCATGCTTCAAAATTTTGTTGTCATTGATGGTTTTTGTCATAAGTGGTTTTAGGTTCACTTGCATACTGCGTAGTGGCCTTCGAGTATCGGTACATCCGACTTGTTCTCTCTTGCTTCAAAAACTTATGCTCGTATTCTTGCCATGAGGACCGAGCTCTGCATGAAAGGCAGAAACACTAAGTAAGAGGTGCTCAGCTTCAAAGGAAAGCACTTGATGTTCTCAGGTTAAGAGACACAATGAAAACTGAAAACACGAAAGCGACCAAAATGAAACACAGAACTGGAGTTATTTTGCTCACTGCTCCATCTTGTACGCAGCAACATCTTTGCTATAAGTAGCGAAAATTTGTCGATAGAAATTTTGAAAAATTCGGTGTATGCATTGGGATAAATGGAGCAGCTCTCCATTTATCCCAGTGTATGCTGGTTTCGCTTGCAATAAAATGCAGTTCAGATTGTCGTCTGAACTTGCCCAAACCACACCTTATAATCGTCCAAACCACAGAAAGACAAGATGGCAGTTCTCGAGAACCAATAATCAACTCAATAGTGGTCTGTCCTCATCACGAGCTAACTTCGGCGCACGCTGCTTCTTTGCGAAGCACATCAAAAGGATGCTTCCAAAAACCAGTGCTCCACACATCTACAGTTTCGTCCGACGAAGAAGCAACGCTGTTTAATCGTATCAACGATTCGGGTCTTGGATTATACTGTGGAAAGTCGGCGTCCTCCCCGACGCGGATAGCAAGCAACATTCCTCCCATCTCGTGCGGCAGCATATGGCAGTGCATTAGCCACCAGCCTGGATTATTTGCTCGGAATCGTAGGAGCGCATAGCCGCCGTATGGCACGTAGACGGTGTCTTTCAACGGTGGAACACTTCGAACGCCATCGAAGGCGAAATCGGCAAAACTACGACGCGATCTCGCAGTGGAATTTCTCCATGTAGCAAAGTTACAGTTAAAATTCGTTGAGCAGTCAATTTCGCTTTCTGGCTTTTCGACAGTACCATTATCCTCCGAGTAGGATGGATACACGGTCTCGAGGACGTAAAAATGATGTCCATGCAAGTGGACGGGATGACCGAAATTATGAGCGCTTTTCGCTGCGTCTGCTTTATTGTAGAGGACGAGATCGACTATCTTATTCAAGCCGACGTTGAGCACTTGAAAACAACCACAATGTCTTCGATGGCCACATTCAGGCTGGCAACCAATGCTGCTGCGATAAGCGTCGCTTAAAAAGGCAGGAGTTTCGGGAAATCTGAGCCGAATTCCGTTGATGCCGTGAAATTCGGCATCGAGTTGAGCACCGCCAAAGTTGAGAAAATACTCTTCGTGAATGTCGGTGGCTGGACTGTCGATTTGTGGATCGACTTTTGATTCACTTGTGCCTTGCAGTCGAACGCAGATTTCGTTGCTGAACTTCGCCGCAACTCTCCAGTCGTACTGACAGTTTGCTACGGTGCAAAGTTTCTTTCCATTGCATGAGCTTCGCATTTTTTTGAACTGGGCTTCAGTGACGTTGATGTCGTGAAATAAGCCGAAATTTCTGGAATCCGTGTAGGTCAAAAGGGCGAGAGTGAAGTGATTACGAAATTCGGCCGATTGATCGAATGCTTCATCGTAGTGCTAAATCACCATTTGACTTTATTACACGTTATTTTGGCACAACAGAAACAACAGAACCTGCTCCTCTTTATCAAATTACGCCTCTTTAACTTCACTTTCGGAGCGTGTTAGACTTTACAACTTCTCTCAATGTGACGTCATATAAGCATGTCCCAAGGTGTCTGTTTACGCGTTTGCTTTGAAGGGCGAGGATTGGGCTTACGATTGGGGATCATGCAAAAATCACGTGTTCGGGGAAGGGGAGGGTGACCCAACAGAACACGTCATGTGTTAAACATAGCCTATCTCTTACACGTAAAAAAAGAACACGAGGGGAGAGTGGGGGTTCAAAAATATCACTTTTAGAAACACGTGCTTTTGCATGATCCCTTGGCTAACCTTGAGGGTTCACCAAGTAAAGACCTATTCGACTAATTGGCTAAATGTTTATAATTAAAGCAAAAGTTGCGTTGCTCAGAAAGGGGATTAATCAAAAAGTCTACAAGTGTATTTACTATGACCGCTAGTTTGGCCTACCTCGAGCGTTTCGATAAAAATCAAAAAGCTTTGCCCAGAAGCGACGTGGCCTTTCGTTTTCAGTCGAACATCGTATCGCTCACCACTTTGAACAATAATCTTGTCGACCTCCACTAGTTTTACGGGATAGCCGTCAGCCGCCATAACCCTTCAAACCAGAAAGCCCTATTGGAATCAGAATTTTCTGAAGCCAAAATAAGCTTACATCAGACTATGATTCTGAACGTAGATCTTCAAGCCGTAAATGGCGCCCGCGTTGACGAGTCGTATCGACGGCTCTCCATCGTCCATGTTCACGACGAACCGTTCAATCGGTGCGCTATCGGGTTTCCGCCGAAGACTTTCAACGTCGTGCCATCCTCGTCCGTTAACGATCAGCGAGTGGAAGCGTTTCTCGGAAATCCTCTGCCCGGAGAGGTCTCGGGTGACATACTCTACGTCGGAAGAAATTACAGGCAAATCGACGGTATCGTCGCCGAAGGTCCAGTGGTGTTCGTCGATCATTTGGTACATCTCTTGTGGATACCAGTCCGAAAGGATGGCAACGAAGCTGGGCACTTGTCTTTCTTTTGGATCGAGTATAATCAAGGCGCCATAGAGGCCATCGCCACGCAGCATATCGATGTGACCGTGGTACCAGTGCGTTCCAGACTGTGTTACCTGCAGGAAAATTTACATTTTATGTGCACCAAAATGGCACTGGACCATCTTTTTATTAAAATTTTTAAAGAAACTAAAACTTGAAATTTTTTAACAATTTTTAAAGAAACTTTTTATTGAAATGTTTAAAGGAGGGGAGGAATATTTTTAAAAGGATTTTTTACTTTGAATTCGTAGGTGAATACGCCTCCTGGTCGAATTGGAGATTGATTCACGTAGCCAACGCCGTCGTAGAAGTACGGAGAAGTATGGAGACCGTGCCAGTGAACGCTGACGGGCAGATCTACGAGATTCCGAACTTGAACCACCAAAGTACTGCCGGCGAAGAGCACTAGCGTTGGTCCGGGCAGACTGCCGTTGAACGTTATCACTCGTTTACGCCCGCCATTGCCTGCGTCATACGAAGAAGCAATAAATGAAACTTTTATGCCTGCCGGCTGTGTAACTGACCAACAATGACGTCATCTGCCGAATGCACTCGACCATCGTCGTCGCTGAAGGACGTGGTGTCAAAGTCGTAGTTGACCGCTCTCTCAGTGGAGTTTGAGCTGCGGGTCGACATCGTCAGTCGATAGACAACGTCAAGCTTAAACTCGTAGCTACTTCGCAATGGCGGAATGACGACAGTGTTCCTCAGCTGTGTTTTAGCAAACGCCGCGGAGCAAGCAAAGCAGATAGCAAGAAGGAAGTTAAGATCAGTGATGCTGCCCATCTTGGAAGCTTCAACTTGTCAGAAACACAACGTGCAGTGCATAAATAAAACGTCTCAAGCCTACGTGCGGTACTGATACTACCTCTTATCAGTACAGTGTGTAAAGACTACGACCGTCGTTTTGACAACTGTCTTTTGCTCTCCGTATGGTAAACATTCGATGACGCTATTTCTAGGCAGTCAAACAACTCCGCTCATCTGACTGACAACGACAACCCAGCACGTTATTTTAGACCAAATTCACTCAAATTTCAACCAGAGCTGTCATGAACGAACCCGATTTAGGAATCATCGAAACAAGCTCATAGCGCAACAAATAGTATTAGCACTCGAAAGCTAATGAGATCCCAACAACTCCGTCACAGCAGCGGGTTCCGCCTCAAGAACGACTCGCCGCTCCATTTGCGCTCGTGTCCTCTTGCAGTGGCATGTGAGCAAGAAGGCGAAGGCCACAACGATAAGCAAAGCACAAAGAGCAATAAAGATCCAGAGGATAATATAGCGTCTCGACGACGGAAGCGCACATCGAGGCAGATCATCCGGCAACGTTGGCAACTCCGCACCTTCACCAACACGAAACGGAAGCATCATTCCGCCCATCTCGTGCGGAAGCATGTGGCAGTGAAGTAGCCACCAGCCTGGATTGTTCGCGCGGAATCTTATTAACACGTAGCCGCCGTACGGCACGTAGACGGTGTCCTTCAACGGAGGGAATGTCGCGCCGTCACTGAAGTAGCGAAGTTGGTTCAAACTTGGACGACGATTCTGGCGTGGGTTCCGCCAGGTTGCGAAGTTACACTTAAAAGCTGAGGACGAGCAGCTAATTGCTTCCTCGTGCTTCTCTATGGTCCCGTTCGTGCTGAGGCGATAGGTCGGATAGACAGTCTCGAGGACATAGAAGTGATGGCCGTGCAAGTGAACGGGGTGACCAAAGTTGTGCACAACGCGTCGTTCGTCAGGCTTGTTGTAGAGGACCAAATCGACGACGTTATTTAGCTTAAATGGTTGGACCTGAAAGCACCCGCAGTGCTTCCGATGACCACAGTTGGCGTCACAACCTACTGTGCCGCCGAGGAAGGCGGGCTCTTTCGGGAACCTATTACGAATGCCGTTGACGCCGTGGAATTCGGCGTCGAGCTCGGCGCCACCGAAGTTGAGGAAGTGCTCCTCGAATGTGTCCTCGGCGGGAAAGATGAGTGAGGGATCAAAGTCGACGCCCTCGATTTTTATGCAGATCTCGTTTGCAAACTTGTACGCCACAGTGTCGTCGTACTGACAGTTCGCGACAATGCACGGGTTGAGATTAGCGCATTTGGATCGCAGCTCGCTGAATTGAGTATCGGTGAGAACGTCGTTGGTTGTGTCGAATCGGCTGCTTCCGTCCGTGTAGATGAGAAGGGCGAGAGTGAAGTGGTCACGAAACTCGGCATGATGCTCGAAGTCTTCGTCGTAGTGCTAGAAGCAAACATGCCGAGCTGTAGGCCATGAACAAATAGGAATGGCGTTTGGTGAGGGCAAAAATTTTGCCCTCATCCCCATGGGGCCAACAATTTTGACCAAAATTTTCCCACACCCGGAACCAAGTCAGTCAACACCATAAAAGCGTGGCACTGCATGCCCTATTGTACTCAAAACGGTTCCGTCAAGTTCCGTCACAGAAATGGAAAATTTTGGGACAAAATTGAGCAAATTTTGTATCAAAATCGAGAAAATTTGTGAAAAATTTTCGGAAAAATGCAAAAAGCTCGAGAAACAATTTGGGCAAAAAGTGTCGTTGGTGGTTGGGGGCATTTTTAAAAATTTGCCCCATGGGCCGGGCGCCCCGAATTGCCAACCCTAAAACAAATCACTGCGAGAAATAAAGCAGAAGGTTAGAGGCGATTCCGTACATTTCCGAATAATCCCTTAATGAGAATAGTTCGATTTTCAACCTATAACGTTCCGCGGATTACCTCGAGCGTCTCGACAAAAATTCGAAACGATTCTCCAGCTTTGACGTTCCGTCTCGGTCTGAGAAGAACGTCGTATCGTTCACCACTTTGAACGACAAGTCGATCGACTTTCACTCGCTTTACCGCGTAACCATCGCTTGCGAGAAGCCTTGAAAGCAAAGAATTTTCAACAATGCTTACATAAGAGACTTGGATACACACTCGAGTTGATGGTCTTGAACGTAGAACTTCAACCCGTAGATAATCCCCGCATTGAGTAGCCGAAAGACAGCCTGACCGCGTTCGCTAACATCAACAACAAAACGTTCAAGCGGGGCACGACTTGCGTTGGGGATGAGGCTTCTCGCATCGTGCCAGCCTCGTCCATTGACGACGAGTGAATGAAAGCGCTTCTCTGAGATCCTCTGCCCGGTGAGATCGCGGCTGATATACTCCACACTATGATCGACAGTGGAGTGAACGTTGTCGCCGAGTGTCCAAAAGTGCTCGTCGACCAATGCGGACATCTCTTGCGAGTACCAGTCGGAGAGGACAGCGACGTAGTTGGAAACGGTAGGCATTCGGTTTGGTTCGAGAAAGATCATTGTGCCATACAGGCCATCCCCACGCAGCAGGTCGATGTGACCATGGTACCAGTGCGTTCCAGATTGTATTACCTGAGGCGTGGTAACAGCAAAATGTGAACACATGCACTGGACATGCAGATATGACGTCACGTGGCGGGTGCAAGTAATGTGACGTCATATATGTGCGCTACACCATCGCCCACCTTGAATTTATAAGTAAACGAGCCTCCAGGCTCAATCGGACATTGATTGACGTAACCAACCCCATCGTAGACGTACGGCGAGGTATGCAAGCCGTGCCAGTGAACACTGACGGGTAGATCGATCAGATTTCGAATGTGAGCAACGAAAGTGCTTCCAGTGAAGAGGACTAGCGTTGGTCCGGGCAGACTTCCGTTGAAGGTTACCACTCGCTTGTGACCGCCGTCGCCTTGGGCCATAAAATACCGTTTACATAACATTCTACTGAGCACTAACACCTCTTGGAGCTTACCAACGATGATCTGGTCCGCCGGATGGAAGCGAGCTTTCTCGTCAAGAAAGAGCTGCCTGTCAGCGTCGTAGCTGACCGCGGTCTCGTTTGCATCAAGTGCTGTCATCGTCCGTCTATAGACGACATCGAGATGAAACTCGTAGACTTCTTGCAGCGGTGGGATATCGATTTTGTTCGAGAAGGCGGCCGATGAAAACGAGAAACCGATGGCGATCAGAATAGAAATCGCAGAAGTTCTGTTCATCGCTGCGATTATTACACGTCTTCGTTAAGTCGACGACACTCTCGAACCGACAACGCAATCAACGTTGTACTTATGTGTAAAACTGCGAGGAGGATTGACGCTCGACGAATCTAGTTGAAAAAGTTTTGAGCGAAATTCCAGACGCCGACCGCGAAGATTGATGTGTTTGTTGTGTGCAAGTTGACAACTTCGAAAGACTCACCGCACCACACAGAGTTGTTACCGTAAAGTCGGGGATTTAAGATACATCTAGCTGGTTTTACATTGTTTCTTACAACAAAGGCTTGGAAGCGCATATTACAAGGTGCACAACATGCCTCGCGCGTGTGTGAAAACCGGCCAGGGGTAGGAGTATCTTAAGTCCCCGATTTTATGGTAGTGCCGCAAACCGCTTGATTAATGCGTGTTTATTGCCTGGTCATCTGGAATAATTCGCCAATTTGAGTTCAAACGGCTGTCAAGTCCAAAAAAAATTGCGTACACTTCCGTAATCAGCAAGAGTTTGTGGAGCTTTAGCGTCGCTGCTGCAGTTCAGAGATAACATTACGCCGTCTGCTTCTGAACTTCATCAAACATTGCTGACGAGATAGTCTCTCCAAAGCGAAAGTTTTGGATAAATTGGTTTGACAATTCAGTTTCTTCGTCTCAGACAATGTAAGTGAATTATGTTGAAGTCGATTGCCAAACAGACTGCATTCAGTAGTCTTAGAAAGCTAAACACTGGATCAAAATTCAGTTGCGCGCCAAAATATTTGCTGTACTCTATAGCACTGACAGTCTGAGATTACTTTAGCCAGCGCTTT
>JAQGBB010001884.1:0-12211 GCA_034691745.1 Prismatolaimus dolichurus | reverse complement strand
AGAATATACACCAACGATCAAGCAGTTGCATTCAAATCGGACGAATTGGAGGCGGACCGCAAAATTATAGGCGTGCTAGTTCACTATTTTTTTCACTATCCTCAATTTTGTGCGATTATGACCACCAAAGTGAGAATTACTGAGAAAAAATGCGGTAGTGTGACGGATAAAAAACATTTTTTTTCCAAATTCAGCCCCTCCGTGCCATTTATAGCTTCCGGGAGCTACTTCGAGGGGATGGGGCTAAAAGTGGAAAGTTTCGGTAAGTAATAAACGATTACAAGTTAGCTGTAAGCACTTTATTCATTGCTGAAAATGGGGTGGAGTTGCTCAGGTGAATAAATCAGCGGGCATTTTTTGCTGTGCTGTTAAAATCGTAAGGTAGATTTCAGCAAATTTATTTTCAATTCGAAGTAGCTGCCGTCGACTTTGCCTGGCTCAGGCAAACCAGAGGCGACGACGCGTGTTTACAGCGTCAACAAGGGGCAATAAAAGTGAGAGCTTGTAAGCACGACAGGTACTGCATCTAGCGTGCGTAAAATCCTCGAAACTCACGTCTGGGATAACAGCTAATTAAAACATATCGTCGGACGCGAGCTGACGTCAGAGGTGTTATTTCTGTCGGCATGACTTTGTCGCCAAATTGCGTCTTGGCGTTGCAAAGACGCTAATGCTGTTTGTCGGGCAATGTTGTTGTGCTAGGTACATACACAATCGCTGCCACTGCAAAGCAGATCATGTCGAAAACAACAGCTCAGGCTTTGTGATTACCTCTTGGAGTCAAGTCATATGCTCTAAGGGTGTGGACGCCGACGACTCAGTATGCTGTAGCCTGTTTGGTAACAAAAACAATGTTATTATAAATAAAAACACTAAAAATTTAAAAGCAACTGTCAGAGTAGTTCAAGCAAATCATGTGCGGGGTTGAGCAAAATTTTCTGACCCACATTTTTTCTTCAAAATATAAAAAACAGTCTTTCTCGGTTCAACAGTCTTTATCCGGATGAATTTGGTGCACTCTAGCGCGCACAGTGCCTCTCCAGAGTTACCCTAAAGGCCGTACACAACTGACGTCAGCTCAAAAATTGAAATTTTGACCCACCCACCCCTTACTGTCAGTTATCATCAGTTTCAGACCAACCCACCCCCTAGCTGACGTCAGTTTCGTCCCTACCCACCATGATTCAGATGCTTCGAAATTTCTGGGATTGTACCCCAATGTGGAATGAGACAAACCGAAGCAAAATTCTTTGCTCCTCCCAACGACCATAGAGCTTTTGAGGTGTATGATAAATTGAGGAAAAATTAGAGAAAAATTAGGAAAACTTTGGTCATATTTTGGGGCAAATTTGCCAGATTGGAGTAAATTTAGGTTAGTGTTTTTTCCTTGCTCACCTCGTCTGACGTCAGTTTTTTTCGAAAAAACCACTTGTCAGAGTTTGTTAGTTTTAGCCCACCCACCCCTCCGAGCTGACGTCACTTATGTACGGCCTCCTTCTAGTCAATTCCTATTTGTCCGCTAACGAAGATCTGCTATCATTTTAACCCCCTGAGAGATAATCCCGATTAATCATCGGGTTTTACTCGTTTCGGCATACCTATTACCCCAATGGTAATGGGGCTAATCCTTTTAGGTTTTTATACCCGACACTGAATCGGGGTTTGACATTTTGGGATTCAGAACGTGGCACCATCATGCAAAACGTGTTCCGATCAGTGTAAACACAGCAGACCTTATTCGTTCAGCGTCCCGTGCTAGGTAGAAGTTGTACACGTTACGTGCGGAACACTTTGTTTGCGACCACTTTCCGAAACTGTCGCACCCGTTGCAACATCGGGTAGTTGCCCGGGGCAGTCCAAAGTAGCGAAGATAGCAGTTTTTTCTGTCTTTCATTACCATTAACATGATTTTCAGATGTAGAACTAAAAATTGGAGGTCTAATTCACTTGTTGACTCAACGCGCGTCTCGCTGACTCAGTATCGAGCTTCGCTTCACGCAGGTGAACACGAGTATAAAATTCAGAAATTTCTGCAGTTAGTTCATGTGGCTGTTTGCTTGTACCGAGGACGGCCCTGGATCGATTGGATAAGTATTTTAGCTGCAACCAGGCAGCATCGGCGTTTCGTCGACCGTGAACTTCAGGGGGTGCTACGCGCACATACATACTTGCAATCTCAGTTAGCGAACTGGGGAGAGCGCTTTTTGCTCCTCTGCGAACCTCAAAAAAATGTAAACTGTTCGTCAGTGTCGCACATTCAAAATAAACGTGCAGACGATAAACCGTTTGTCAGGATTACACAAATTTGGTCCGGCCCATCATTTTTTAACGAAAATTTAGCAAAATCGATCTAATTTTGGCCAAAAACTGTACAAAATTACGGACATTTCGCTAAAATCCCTAAAGTTGCGGAGCTCATCAAAAAGTGAAAAAGTTGCGATCGCAACTTCACAGGTTTCTATGGAGCCTACTGCATACGCTTTACATTCACTGATACTTGAGTTGATGGTAAAGTGTAAAGTGTACACACTACATCATATGCCTTTGACATGCTAGGGCGCCGCCACTCTAGCGCCGGCCACGGGGCTGGCCGGGCGGTCTGACTACTCATATGTGCGACTACGACGAAAGTTTATCAAGCTAAAAATATCGATTTTTACGCAATAAACAAAATAAATAGAAGTAGAAAACGAGAGAAAATAAGCCACCACAGGAAAATCGATCGATAAATCGATCGCACTACACAGTACGAATGCGTCCGCGAAATTTCGGCTCTCCTTCAATTGCGACAGCCGGCGGCTGTAGGAACTGACCATACTGGGGAACGTCGTGGCGTCCGTTCGGGAGGGACGAGCGGAGCCCGTTCAGACAGCTATAGCTTTCGTCGCTTCGCAGAAACGACGTCGTTCCATTCGGGTACGTTCGCGACGCGTTCCCGTTCTGGCAACTGCGCGGATAGGTCGAGAGAAGAATCATTTGCTGTTCGCTAAAGGTGCCGTTTCGGCGGCGTCGCTCATCGGGCGTTGCCGCCGCCGGATGGCAGGTGAGAATGTTGCGACATGCTTTGCGAAAGCGCAACGAGATCAGATTGTACAGCACGGGATTCACGGCGCTGCCGAGAAAGAAGAGGACACCTGAAATTTCGTCGAAAAAGCGATTTTATCGTTGAAATATTGTGCGAAGCATTGGAACATGGAACGAAAAATGTTTTCAAAAAAATTCTAAATTCAAACAGTTTTTTACAAGATTGAAATAGGTCTCAGTAGATGTCCTTAAAAACACTTTAGCCGAAAAATAAAAAATATAATAATTTAATAATTGTTTAAAAATAATTTTTTTTTTTCAAAAAGAAATAATAATATGCCAATTTTATAATTTTCTCAATGGGTAAAAATAGATGACCGTATTTTCTACTTATAGCGCCGGGGCATAACTTGATTTTAGCCGTTTTTAGACCCACTGACGCACGTCAGTGTGCCTTATAAAATCGGAGGTATCTGTTCGTCTGTCGGTCTGTACACGCTGTAATTTTCGAATGAAGAGAGCTAGCTAGCTATGGTTTTTTCCTGGAGATACCTGGGGACACGTAGGGATTCATTTTCGAAGAAATTTCCCTAGGGGCCAAATACAGGGGTCAAAAAGATCCACTTCCACGTGTGTTTTACGTGTTCTGCGCATAAGCCCACAATGTCTGGACGGATTTGGCTGAAAATTTGAAAGTGCACTGCCGGCATTGCGTGCTCTTAAAACGTCGTGTCGTCGATGGTTTTTGGCATCGCTGGTTTTCGGCCCACTGGCATATGCTGTATCAAATTCCCTTAGTTATAACTCCAGAATGCGTTGACGGATTTGGTTGAAACTGCGCAGGTGCACTCCCCTCATGGTGTACTCTTTGTCATAAATGATTTGAGGCCCACTGGCAAGTTGCGTCAGTGGGCCTTGAGGATCGGTGCATCCGACTTGTTAAATTAAAACGTTTTTCCAAATTGTGCCTCCATTTATAGCCCCCGGGCTAGCATTGAGGGGCGCTAAAACCGGAAATGTACCGTAGACAGATTTATTAAATTTGCGGTATTTTTGGCAAAACCTCACGAAAATCGTTTGGATCGTTTTTAACGAACAACGTCCAGATAGTCACGTGACCTACGAACTCTGTCTCACCTGACAAAATGTATAAAACCTGGTTGATGATCGCAAGGTCCTGGAGACTGTCCATCCAGAAGAAGAGCAACCGCTGAGCGTTATACGGCGCGTAGCAGATGAAAAACGCCGCCACAACAGCCGCTAAAAAAATCCAAAATTATAAAAAATTCACAATTACCAAAAAATGAAAAATTACATAAAAATCGAAAGTCATAAAAAAATGGAAAATTATCGAAAAAATCAATAAGTGTCAAAAACTGAAAAAAATGGAAAATTATTAAACAGCAAAACGGTTGAAATAATAGACAAATCAAAAATTATAAAAAATCGATAGGTGTCGAAGAAATGAATAATTATCAAAAATGTATAATTATCTCGATTCTTCAGTTTTTCTCACTTAGAATGACAAGCGCCTTCCCATGCCGCAGCTTCAACTCCTCCCTCTCGCTGCATCGTGAGCGCACACTCTTGTTCTTCCGCTGCGAGAGGTGAAACGACTGAATCGTCTTCTGCGACCGGAAGATCGTCACGCCAATGCACACGTACGAGACGAGGATAATGAGGAGCGGAATGCCGAAGAAGACGATCGCCGAGAAGTGCATGATGACGCGAAATAATCGATAAAGCTGGTCGTCGAACGCGATCGGGAGCATGCACATTCTAGTGTGCTCGATGGGGCCATAGCGGTCACCGAGGGGCCAATGCTTCACGCCAAGGATTGTGTACACCTGATGTAGGGATTCCGCTCGGTGCACGATGTACAAAGAAAAAGTTTGTGCACCGAAAGTTTTCATCAAAAAGTATAATATTTTCACCATTTTTCGAACATCTTTACAAAAATTTTCAAGTTTTTTAGTTTTTGAAAAATTTATTTTTGGTTTCAAAATTGTAACAGGTTTGAGCGCGTGTTTTGAAAAATTAAACGACACTGTCCAAAATGTAAATATGCAGACGCCTTTTACACCTTCTGTGCTAGCCCAAAATGGGTTTTTTCAGTTTTCGGTGCACACCGGTGCACGTGCACCGAAAACGTGCACCGTGCACCGGTAAGAAATTGTGTGTACCAAAACGGCATCCCTACCTGGTGGTAGACGCCGTAGGGGATTGCGCACGATCCCCCGAAGGCCCACGTCGCGACGATGATCCAGTTGACGCGCGTGGGAACGATCGAGTTTCGGCGATGCAAGGTGCTCGTTCTGCAGATCGCCGAGTAGCGTTCGAGCGTGAACGCGACGATCGTGAGCACGGAGACGTAGATGGTGGTCTCGGCGAGCCAGCCCTTGAAGTGGCAGAGGTAGGCGGGGAGCGTCCATGGGTATTGCTGCCAGGTGAGGAGCACCTCGAAGGGGAGCCCTAGAGGAAGCAGGCAGCGATGCTATGAACTTCGTTCAAAAAACGGATGCAGCTAATTAGATGGGGAGCTCATTAAATTGCAAGATCTCGAATTGAATGGTCTATTTCAGCACGTAGAAAGAAGAAAATGGTTAGAACAAGTGAATCCACTTATAATTTAATTCAAACTTTGCGTAGTCGTATTACGTGCTATAAGAATAACAATATACGTGCTATAGCAAGCAAATCAACTGAAAAATTTGCGGCAGCCATTTTAAATTCCTGCTTGCTTACATTGTCACTACATGGCCATTTTTATAGCACACGCCGGTAGGAAACGAAAGATTATAAATGAATTCACACGGGCGCACTTTTTCCATTTTATCCGAAATTTGTTTCCGATTTTCTCGATTTTCCTCTGTGATTTTGTCTAGTCTTGGAAATTGTGCGATTCTTTTCAAAATCATCTGTAATATCAAAAATGGTGACTTACATTTTCCACGAATTTCATTAGTTTCTGGTTCTGAAATTGAGTGTCTTAAAATTGACACTAAGATTTTCTGAGACAACGCGGTGAAGTTTGAGATAGTCAATAGGATTTCAACGCCGGGAAAAGCGTCAAAATTTTTTCGAAGCCTACTTCCGAGAAAAAAGCTAAAATTCGAAAAATCGAGAAAATCACCGACCTAATTCATATACAGCAAGTCATAGCCCCTCAATACCTGCGATGAGATTAAAGAGGTCCGCGACGGCGAGATTCACGAGATAGTCGCTCGTAACATTCTGGATCCACGAGCTTGACCGCGAGACGATCCACACGCAGAGGTTCCCCAGCACGCCAAACACAAAAATGATGACGTAGACCACCGTGAGCGTCACCGAGATGGGAAAATTCCACGCCGGCGGCTCAAAGCACGAGTCGAGAAAGCACATCTTGATCGAATCGTTATCGCCAAAGAATCGTTCCTCGCACTCGAGCGCCCGCTGGCGACAATAGTCGCGCAGGTCGTCGTAGTTGAGCACCAGCGGCGCGTCGGTGCTGCTGGCGCCAAGCGTCACCGCCATGCTAATAATGCTCAGAGAGCTAAGATTAGTTGCTGTGCGATTTTCTTAAACTTTTTCGCCCGCTAATGACGCGCAAGCGGAAGCGGCTCTCCTTTGGATCGAAGAAAAGACGGTTTCCTGGGAGTGCGACACTAATTGCAGGGTCGCAGCGCGTGGGTCTCTAAGCAAAAAAGGAGGAAAAACGAGGTGTCGCGTGCGATGACGCCAAGAATATTTTCGCTACTTGGGCGATGAAAAACACGGATGACGTGCATGCTAACGAGATCAAGCATCGCGGAAGGTTGGCGAAAAATTGGTGGGTACACGTTTCAGGAACAACAACACACTTATGTTGAGCGTAGCTTTGTCGGCAGGTTCGCAAATATTAATTAAGCGGATCACGAAGAGAAATTTGTCGGAGGAATGCGATCACGCAAAGCGGCGTAGGGGGCACGCTTGTATCAACAAAGGCAGACTCGAAAAGAGGTTGCACGAAATTCGAGCCCACGCGAGAGTATTCTAGCGTAAGAAATTTCCAGAAATGTCCAGACTGCGGACATAGGATTTTTAACAGGGGCGGGTAATATAGCGGCAGCCAATCTTTTTCGGTCCCCGGGCCAATTTAAAGGGTTGTTTTCTGCAAGCAAACCCCCTTGAGCCACCATAAGTAGAATCGACTTTTGTTGAACACCAAAAAACGCGATTAGCGAACCGACGAAAATTTTGAAATTTGGTTAGAAAAAGGTTTAAAATTTGTGAAAAATGGCTAAAATTCTTAAATCTTCCTGATCCCGCGAGCCATCTCAAATCAGGCCGCGAGCAATAGGTTGCTTACCACTGGGGTCCACGCGGCACTCGAAAAAAGAAAAAATATTCAAAAGTACAAAATTAAAATTACAACTAAACTTATTTTTTTATTTTTTTTCCGTAGATTTTTGGTTTCACAAATTCACAAAGGGAGCCATGTGGATAAAGGAATTACATCCGTCTTAATTGGTCTTTCGCTTTTCTCTCGATTTCTTCGCATGAATTTTGAAGAATTTTCAGCGCGAAATTTTTGAAAAAGTTGGCTTTTGACACTTTAAAAATTTTTTTCCAAGCTAATTAAACTTTTTTTGAAAGGAAGCCCATATTGTTTTTTTCCACGGTGTGCCTTTTCCCATTTAGCTCCACTATTCCACGCATGCTAAAATGGCGTAGTGGTTGACTTGCGGCGGACGTTCAAGTTGCAATTAATACTTTGAGAGATTTTCTCACCGGTGTCGTTCTTTTCCAAAGAATTTTTTACAATTTCTCACATGCCATCAAATAATAAGCGCACGCTCATTCAGCAGCGTTTCTCCGTCGCGAACGTGTGTGTACGCCTTATACTCGCCGTAAAATTAGCTTCGTTTGTAGAAACTTGGCAAAAAGAGCTCCCTCGAGATGATGATTGCGTTGTTTGACGACGCTCGACGAACAATTCGAGAGCACTCATTAATGAATGACGTCGGTCACGTGACGGCATTTCGCGACCGAGTGCACAGCATGACGTCTAAAAACATGTGACTTGATCGAAAAACAACATTTCCGCGCCGTAAACATATTGTACAGCAAACAAAAAATCTTCAACTTAAAAATTTGAAGTTTAAAATTTTTTATACTTTTAAAATTAATTTTCTCGTCAAATTTCTATGTCATGTAATTTTGTCCGAAATTTCCATTAGTTTTACAGTTACGACAATTTTTAGTGAAAAAAATTTTGTTTTAAAATTTCAACCAGTTTTTAAGATTAATTTGCAAGTCAAAAATTATGCAATACGTAATTTTGTCAAAAATTTAACGTCGTAGTTTTTATTTAAAATATTTTTTTTTAAAGTATAATCAGTTTTTAAAATTCATTTGCAAGTAAAAAATTTATGTAATACGTAATTTTTGTCAATAATTTAATGAGTTTTTCAGTTTTGACATTTTTGATTGAAAAGATTCCTAAAATTTTTTATTTTTTTGCGCAAAAGAAAGCTTTTTATTCCGAGCATCTCGTTTCTAAATACATATAATTTACCATATAATTCACACGATTAATCACAACTAATTATTCGACGCAAGTTTGGCCTTCAATAAAAGTTCATTTTTCGCCTTCTCCGCGAGCTTCTTCTCGTCCAACTCGACGTCCGCGTCGAGCAAAATCGTTCGATCGATAAGCTGCAAGTTCGGTCCCGTCAGCCGTCCATACTGAAAATTCGGAACCGTCACCCCCGTGCGCAAAAACTCGTTGATCTTCTGATCGATAAGCTCGAAAACGAGGTGGGCAAAAAAGTCAAAATAGATGCCCGAATCCTTATCCACGTTATTCTCCAGCACGTTCACCTTCACGTTCGTCGACGTAAAGTTCCCGTGCAGCTTCTCCTTTATCCAGAGGCTCGTCGCCGCCTCGTTATGAACGCTCGCAGAGATCCAAAATTTCCTCTGATTCTCCGGTGCCCCCAGGGGGCGTCCAAAAAGTTTGATTTTCGAATCAAAAACCTGCTGAATCATCCCCTGCTTGACGACCACGTAAGGAGGTCGATCTGGATCGATATCGACCTCAACGTCGTGGTTGGGAAAGTCCTTCGCGAGCGCCTTGAAGAAGTTCCCGAAGCAGAGGTCCTCGCCGGTGTCCGAGCCCGGCGGGCACGTCGTCTTCAGCGACTTCGCGAGTGACGGATTCGTATGCTGATTCACCTTGATGTTGAGCCCGCCCTTCGTGTAGGCGCTGAAGATGAGCGAGTTGAGCACGAAGTCAGAGATCTCCATGTAGAGCATTCGATCACCCTGGTGGATCGGCGGCATGAAGTAGGGCAGAAACGGCGTGCCGCCCTTCCCTTGGTCAGACATCTCGCCCTTGTGCGACGACTCGACGTAGTCCTTGAGGATGTAGGGACGCTCGATAAATCGATAATCGAAGAAGAGGCGGGCGGCCACTTTTCGGATCAGATCCTTGATCTCGGGCGTCACTTCCGGTCCGAGATTGTTCAGGTCGAGCGAGAGCGAGTAATCGGTGGTGTCGCCTGGGGCGATATTATCCGGTTTTAGAACAGGAATGATAGTCGCGAGGCTCTGGAACTGCTTGTTGAGGTCCTGGTCGACGCCCTTGCCGATCTCGTCGCAGATTTGCTTCGAGAGAAGCTTCTTCCCCTCGTCCTCGATCTTCTGCTTGAACGTCTCAATTAGCTCGGCCGCTTCGCCCGTCGTTCGCATGATGAGCGAAAATTCGCCAATCGCGTTCGCGCAGCTTACCGTCTCGAATTTCGGATGCCCGTCTGGCGTTCGATCGAAGTTGATGAGGACGCTCATGTTGAAGTTTCGCGCGTCCGCGTTTCCCGTTCCCGAGAAGCTGAGCGGCTTGTCGGGCAGCAGGATGCGCGCATCGAACTTGTACTGCGTTGCGAACTGGAGATTCGTTACGGAGAACTTGATGATGTAGGGCGGAATGAGGTTTATGCTATATCGATCGGGCGCGACGAATCGCGAGACGTGCACGTCGCGAATGGTCATGTTGCCCTTGATGCCCGGCAGCTGATTGGTCAGCCGGCCAATCGTCAGCTGCGGGATTACGGTATTGGCGATTCGCCCGGCGACCGAGATGACGTAGTCGAGTCCGCGCTGCGTGATTCGCGCCTCGATGCCCGGATTGTAGCGCTTTCCGTTCGCGAGAAAGTCGGGAACGCCGTTCTGCTGAGCGCGCGAACGGAGGGCGAGAACGCCGAAAAACACAAACACGATGCCAGGAAGCATATTTTCAATGAAAATTTCTGAGAAAAATCTTCTTCAACTCGAACCGGAGATTGTCGGGAAAAGACGAAACGACGCGTTATAGTAGAAAGGAGAAAAGTGTCGCAACGAGGACGGAGTTCTTTTGTGGAGCGAAGAACGCAAACTGGTTCATGTGCCGTCTCAGAAAAACGCGCTGGAGGAGGGAACGACGTTCGTAGTAAAATCGGTAAAAAACGCTTAATTTTCTTAATCATTTTGTTGACGAGAAACCCTAGGACGTACGAGAAATACGCCTTTTTCAGAGGGCAGGGAGGAGCGAATTAGGCGAGGACAAGGCCTCATCATGCGACGTAACATTGTTCGGAAGCACGTGGTTTTTGTGGAAAGAACGGTGAATAGTTCCTCTGTATTTGTGCTGGCCGCAGAAAAAATTAGCGCGGTAAAATAAGTAGGTGGAATATAAAAAACCATCGACAATTTTTTTTAAATTAAAATGATTATTTTATTTATAATTTAATACTAAATGCAAAGAAATTGATAGTTTTTATGTTTTTTTTCTATATTTTTATACAGAGGAAGCTCTACACGGTAGAGCGAAACGTCGATCGAATAAATTTTGAGTTCTTGCTGATCGATAGCTCAAACAACGCGTTCTCTATAATAATATTTTTATGCTTTATTTACGATTTAAAAAGAATGAGAAATAAACGTAGGACTGCAGAAAATTCTCTTTGATAAAAAGACGCGGGCTTTGCAAAAAGGGGACTGACTAAAATCTAGAGCTTGAAAATCTACTACTAAAATCCAACCCAACCCCAGTCTTTTTCGACTTTAAAACTCACTATTTTGAGGGTTAAAAGTACCATCCCGCACAGAATTTCACGCTGAATCAGAACCGGAAATGATTTTTCACTTCCGCTTAGGCTCGAAGAAATTTGCTTCTAAAATTTTAAAGTGTCTGTGACAAAAATTGGTTTTGCAAGCTAACTCACTTATGCATATTGTTTGAGATTAACAATTCTTTCGGATGCGGCGTAAAATTCGGCATGGGGCAGACCTTTTCAGCTTTGAAAATAGTTAATTTTAAGGGTCGAAAAGGGCTCGGGTTGGATTTAATTTTCGGGTTAGGTTAAATTTTAGGCAGTCCCAAAAAGACGAATATTACGTGCACACAGAGTATTGAATTGACGAGAAGCAGAGTGACCCTCAAGTTGAAGCGCGCAAGTCGAGAAAGCCGAATGCGCAAAAATCAAGCGTCGTTAGCTGTCAAAGATTTGCATTATTCTGCCGTATTTTGGATACTTCACATTATGGCGTCTGACTAGACTGTCGAGAGGCTCTCCAGAAAAGCGTTCCGTTTTTACTTGCAAATTTAGCTGCAACTCGATTCTACTGTCGTTCATCGGCTAGCTGCTCTTAGCTTATGTAATCAATCAGCATGGGACATCCGTCAGAAGTTCCATCACGATCAAAAACGTCTGCGTGCACGTAATGCTGAGCACAAAATGTAAATACTGCACGTATCTCAGACTTCCTCGTCGTAGAGTGAATCTTTCCTTGTATGCGTAAAAGCACGTTGCTTGACCTCTTGCAGGCTAATTGCAAATCCTGAAGTTTAGCTCAGCTTAAGTTTAGTGTACTCTACTTTATATTGGTTTTCACTTTTTGAGTTTTAAATTCTTTGTTAATTTTCAAGTTGCTCTTTATCACTAAATAATATTAAAATTTAAAATATTTATAATTTTTTTGACGAAAACAAAACCTGAGGTAGACTGACACAAATGCGAAATGTACTCTATATTTTTGCGTGCGTACTACAAAATTTCATCAGCTTATGAGAACATGTGAGCTTTGTTTGGATGTAACCACGGTCACTGGCGATGCCAATGCCGTTGATCGACCACAAGTTGCCTTTTGCACATAGCGTCGTTTTTTCCTCCGCGTCTCAAAAATGCAG
>JAQGBB010001883.1:0-12211 GCA_034691745.1 Prismatolaimus dolichurus | reverse complement strand
TTTCCCTTTCCATATATAGTAATGCTTTCGCTTTTTTCGTGTGAATGCGCATATTTTCTGTCTCGTACCCGCATTGGGGACGTCAACTTTATTTACTCCTTTGGCTGGTGATGACTAATGGCGTTTTTTGCTACTCCTACTTGGTGCGTATGCGTGTTTGTCATCTTTTCTGTGAGTAAAGACCTTGCTTTCCTGCTGAAGAGCCAGACGAGAAAGGAGGGACGACACTACAGCGTAGTGGAGTTTTACGCGGAAAGTTAAACTGCGTTTCCGTTTGCTTTAAACGAATATGTACGGCACTTAACTACGTAGGACGCACGTTATGAAGCAAGATGCACCACTACGGTACGAGCAAGTGCTACAGCAGGGAACGTGCGGCACTTAACACGTAGAATGTACGGTTAAATCCAAATCGTTAGCTATGCACGTCGCATAACTGAATCGTGGATTGCGCACAGCGGGCTCAGGCAACCTAACACCAGTCAGACGCTTCTGGTGAGCGGTCGTTCATGGTTCAACCTTTCTCTAGCGTGCGCAAACGCAATCCGCGTGGCCGTTATTGTGCGTTTGCGATCATGAGTCACACCAACGAGGTCAGGGTTTTCATGGGTACGAGCGGGCTAGGCAAGTACAGTAAAAAATGCAGCAGGGAACGTACCTAACATATCTAGGTAGAACGCACGTACTTGAGCGAAGTACATGCGTCACTAGAGAATGAACGGGCTTGGCGAGTACTGAGGCCAAGAAACGCTACGGAGTAGGTACGTAGAGTTGACATATACGAGAGCAAAGTACATGCGACAGTAGAGTACGTAGCCGGCTGGGCAAGTACAGCACCAATTAAATGCAGCAGAGCACGTGCAAACGGCACTTCCTAATACGTACGTACGTACCAAAGCAAAGTGCATGCGCCACTACGCAGCAAGGTGAGCAAGCACTGTAGAAAAACAGAGAAGACCACCTACGTATCGCACTTAACTAAATTTATATGAACGTACCTACTTCAGCAAACTAGGCTACGTATCGTATGCAGTAGGCTAAACAAGTACTTCACCAAAGAGATGCAGCAGAGCGAAGCGCACTTAACTTGCGTAAAGCGTACGCAGTTGCCTAGCCTGCCACGTACGCTAGTACACACGCACGCACGAGCGCATGTACTCTGTTGTAGTACATACGTCCGACAGTTAAGTGTGGTTCTACGTGCTCTGCTGCGTTGATTTGCTGCAGTACTTTTCTAGACACGTTCGCCAATGGAGCATGTACGTTGCAGTATATGTACTGTACGTACTGCGTAGTTAACCGCGCGGTACGTGCGTGCTGTGCTGCGCCTCGTTACTACAGTTCTTGCCTACTACCAAAGTATGTGCTTGAACTTCGCTGTACGTGTAAGTACACATACAGGAACGTTGCCCGAGAAGCTGAAGTAATGCCCAAGGTCACTGAGACAGTGAACAAATGAATCCATTTTACTATGATGTGTCCCAGAATGTCATTCTGGTTTCAAGCCCGGTAAATTACTAGTGGTAATCCTCTTGTGTGGGATTTTTTGTTTCAAGTTTAGTGACTGAGGACTGCCAACTACGGCAAATGAAGACACGTCACCTCCAGGTAGCCGCTCGGGCCGGTACTGCGATAATTACAAGGGGGCCAGCGGATCGCCCAAGTGCATCCTGCCTGCTAAGAAAAACACGCGTGCATGTATATGGTGTCCATGGAAACTGTATACTCTCTATGGAGACTATATAGTGTCATGTAGACTGTATAGTGTCCACGGAGACTATGTGATGTCCATGAAGACTATATAGTGTCCACGGAAGCATACGGTTTTCATGGTATATACTGTACCGTTATCCTCTGACACCCGCTAAATTTTGACTTTGAAGTTGGCGGAGACTTTCGTGCAACCACTTAGCTATCCTTTTGCTCCGCTCTGAGCGCTCCAGCAGGATGCAAAAGTAGCTGAAATTGATTTTGATGCCCCAAATTAGGCTCAAAATGGAACGGGTCACGGGACCCGTAGTTCAAAACAAGTCGGGCGTGCCGATCCGTAGACCCACTTACACGTAATTTTCACCTCTCGCACGCACAGGAACGTTAACGGCTCAACTGTTCCATGTTTATTTTACAACATACTGATATTAAGTGCAACAAAACATATAAAGAGAGGTTGACAAGCATTCATAGCTCACAGAGCATGCGGCTATTTGATCCAAGCGAGCTGCATTAGAACTGTTTTACCCTTTTCTGGAAATTAGTCTGACCTAATATTATCACTGACACTTGGACTAACACAACTTTATGCAATTCACGTATTGATTTTACGTGGGAAAGGAACTTTGATACCGTCCCCTACCCCTAGTGTTGATCCCCAGCGCCCATCTTCGAAATCGTCCGAGCTGTTGACCTAAAGTATCTACAAAAACTGCAGCTCGATCCGCAACATTCGGCTGTTCCACTCTCTCGATATAAGACACTGCGCGCTCCAGGAAGGATGCAACAATACGCTAGCACGGTGCGGCTTATCCCGAACTTCTCTGCCTCGCAATGAGCAAAAAACTGCATTGCGTGGAGGCGATAGGGAGCGTGGTCCAGTTTTTGCCAAATGAAAACGTGTTGACAAACAGTGTTGCACGGCAGACCTCAAAACAACTATCATTTTTCTCATGCTAGCTCTGCCAGAATGCAATTTCTCCGCTCTGGAACAATCTTAAACAGCCTGGAACATACGGGTGTTCCAGTGACTGGACGCCCGAATTTTTTCAATAGCGGGATGCCCGAAGGGGGATGAGGCATAGGGAGGCGATAGGGGGATACGGGGGCGGTAGGGAGAGATAGTTTAACTTTGACCATTTAGCTATCTTCTTGTTCCGCGCTACGCGCTCCAGACAGGATGCAAAAACTTAACAATAGGTAAATCATTCTGGCCTTGTCCAACCGTTTTTTTTTCAATTGTCGTGCACCGCCCACACATGGGCGGCGTATTCAAATGACTGCCTAAAATGTGGTTGCGATTACTGGCGTTCAGCAACTGCACCAGTTTTTTAGCTCGGTTTTACTATTACGAATGTTTCACAACAGTCATCAACCTGGTCATGAGTGTGCATATCATCCCGCTCATGTCACACACATTTGCGATGTCGACGACCAGACGTCAACTGCGCATAGCGTTCTAGTGAATCTGCGTTATTCATAGCTTGTGTACACATCTCAGCTGTCTCAGTTCTTGCGTTTCACGTTTGAACTGCATCGCCCAACCGTGCGAATACGTGCTGTATTAGCCGAGGTTGTGCGTCCGCCGCATCATATCCATGGAGACACGAAAGTGTATCTTTCGCAAATTTGCGAACACATGTTATGGACACGACATCGACACGTCGATGTTTGTTCGAGACACGTAATCTTGGCATATTTTGCGTACGTTAGGGACTTCAACGCGAAATCGCTTCAATGTAAACAAGTGCTCGTCGATCGATTTGTGGAAGGCCCGGATTGCAAATATCTTCAAAATGGCGTCGTGTCAGCTTCTCGTCGTTACAATTACACTGGCATTCGGTATAAAACTTACTAGTTACTTACAGCATTCTCCATATTACGCACACACTGTACGTATCATCGCCATGTTATAGCTTACTGTACCCAATCAGCAGCTGCCGCGCGGCATTACCCGATTGACATCCACTTTACGGACCCCTCGACTAACATCACCGGTCGTTTCTCCTCGCTTCTCTTCTTCAACTTCACCGACTGGAACCCCATATACATTCACTCGAAAACAAATATCAGCATCACACACGTCTCCATCTTGGAGACCGAGGCCACGCTCAGCCTTGCGTTCAACATCAGCAAGATCCTCCAACAGGAGTTAACCTACAAGTTCTCGAATAAGACGAACGTCGTCACGCTCGATAGCGGCGTTCTCCGCTGGCGAAAGGATAAAACTTCGCAATCGTTCACGTCGACGTTCGCGATTGGGCGTGAACTCTACTCCGAGACGGGCCACTCATTCGAGTGTCACCCGCCGCTTCTCTTCCACGACAAGGAGGAGACAGCGGCGATGACACTTACCGAGACGCAGATCGAGGTCTGGGGCTACGACGCCGCGGGCGGTTGGGGTGAGGCGGACCGGTGCGCCGAGGAGAACACGACGACAACGACCAATGCACCGACCACGTCGACCACACCGCATGCTGAGTGGGACAACCGGAACTCGATCATTATCGGCCTCGCGGTGTTAAGTACGGTTCTCTTTATCGCGCTGATCGTGGTCAGCTTGTGGTCGAAAGTCTGTGCGAGAATCGCCGCCCGCTTCCGTGGCGAGCCATACACAAGTCTCACCGAGGATGTGTGAGCAGCCGAGCCCTGTGGTAAAGACCTTGTTTTTGATGTGCCCAGGCCAGTATATTCGTCATCTGCTTGTGTATATGTAGCTTTTGCTTTTTTGCGAGTCATCTCTGTCGAGGTAGCAAGCAACCCAACGGGTTATCGACGACCACGCGGGCAGTGTGCAGCTTGTAACGCAAAATGTTTACGCGTATTTTTAAGTCGAGTACCTTCTGCGTGTGGACACTCGCAGATGTGATACTTTTGTGCCTGCTGCCTTGTGAATGCCTTTTATAAGCTTATCTTACAGTATGCTGAGGGATTCCCGCCAAAGACGCCTGACTCTAGTTGGATTTTTAACGAGTTTTCGACCCCGCTTTGTTGCTTTTGAGTATAATCTTTTGTACTTCGAAGAAGTTTTTATGTACATATAGCGAAAGGGAAATGCCCTTACGCACTCCCAATGTACTGAAGTGCTCTCGGGCTCTCGACTTAGAGGGAGAGAGGACGACCTACGCTAGAATGGCTACGTATTGGGCTAGCTAATCAGCAGACAAACAGGATGAACGACCTCATTCAGAGCGAGAAGTAAACATAGGGAGCTGTGTGCGAAAGCTGATAAGAGGTGAGTGTATGCAGAAAATGAGCAACGTCACGGATTTGTATGTGTATTATTTTTTGGTAACATGCGTGGTAACGGCGAAACGCATTTTGTGATCTCATTTTATGCAAATGTAGGCATGCATACGTATAACAGCTTGCTACTGTTGTGCTTTTCATACAGATTGCGTGCAGTATCGCCTATTTCACATGGAACTCATGTCTTGACTGCATGGTTTAGTGGAAATTTGCACTGAGCCATGCAGTCAAGACATGAGTTTTATGTGAAATAGGCTATATATTTGTGTATACACGGCAGGACGTACTGCCTTCCATAGCTTCACATTTTCCTATACTCGTGTACACGCGTTTGATGGAAATGTGACAACCTATCTAATATAAAGTGTTGGACGGTGGTTTCACTAGCTGAGTGGGTTCGTCGGAGCTATTGAAGCAGCAGCTCTGCCGCTTTCTTTCGAAAAGGGCCATGTAGACTTAGAGCCTTTTGATCCGTGCGCATCCTTTGATCTGTAACTCATGCTTTTTCTATTACGCGATTTTGCATCGTTCCTTTTCATGCGTTATTCCTTCCCGAAGGAAGGTGGCCGTTCCCGGAGGCACTGCAGTACCGGGACGACCGTCGGAGAGACGCGGCAAGCCCGAACTCTCCGTCCGTCAAAAAAGCTTCTAACCTTGAGACAGAGAACCGTGGTTCTCGAATCAGAGATTAAGCTGATTAGAACAGATACTTCACTTCGATCCGAGCCCGAAGGCCGAGAAGCGATGCGGCAACAGCAATAATTCGTCCGTGTGAGCCAACGAAGAAACTTTATTTCCACAGGTTTTTCCACGCAAAACGCTATCCTGACGTTCGCTTTTGAGCAGAGCATACGTGGAATACGTTTCGAGTGCGTCCGACGGAAAACTCCAAACTGACTCATCACCGTGTGCATATTGCGCAATTGCGAAACAGCCTGACGTGGTCGCCCGCCTAGGAACGGCGAAATAGCAACGAAGCGCAACTACTGTTTATGCACTTTCTAGGGTCACGCAGTACCAAATGTAGAAGAAGCGTGGGAGATCCACCACTTGTAGTGTCTGCCGCTTACGTAATGATGTTTCCAGTTATCACTAGTAGCGCGTTATGTTCGCTGCGGTGCTTCTCAACGTGCGGGAAGGCAAATCTCGAGCTAAATATTCCAAGAAAGTAATCTCAAAATAGCACTTTTCAGGCCGCAAACGACTCTGACGTTTGTGAAAATAAATTTTTTCTGCTTTCTCGAATTTCTGGTTTAGAAAATTGTTTCTCAATTCCATTTGCTTTTGTGGTTTGGAAAATGCATGCAAAATCGAAAAAAATAACTTTGTAATTTGAAATTTTTTCGCATTTTAACAGAATTGTTGACCCCAATTTTTCAACACTACCGTAAGCGCAACTTCTATCAAAAGGGTCTACGTCTACATGGCCCTTTTCGAAAGTAAGTGGCAGAGCTGCAGCTGCACCACTTTTATACATCGGTTGTTTTCGTTAGAACAGCAAAAAAATTGCAATTTGTAGGAAGGAGTAACGTTTGTCACAAAATGGGACAGTTTGAAAAATAGCTGCCATAAATCTGAGTTTTTCGGTGCACAGTCCGAACCGGCTAAATCGACGTAAAGCCTAGCAGTGAGCTTTTCATCTATACGCTGATCGCGGGCAAACCAACTGTTGGCCTTCGGGCTGTGTAGCCGAGCGAGCCGCATACGTCGCTAGGTTGTACGTTTTCGCCAGCAGCAGCGGCTGCTCAGTGGAATTTACGCTATGTGCATTAGCTTACACGGCACAGCTCCACTATGCAACACTCGTCAGCGTAAAAGCTGATACCCAAGGCAGGCTCGAGGTACACGCGGAAAAAATACAAGCTGTCGCTTCGATCGGACGCTGGCTGGCAGGCAGGCCGACGGTATTTTCGGGCGCTTAGTGGTTTCTGCTGTATTCGGACGCGAAGATGGGATCCGGTGGTCTACAGATCGTCTTCGAGGGCGATTCGCATCCGCCCGACGAGTCGAGTAAGCTTTATAACCAACGGATGCAACCGCGTAGCCCATCGGAGGGTGTTTGGCATAAAGTTCTTCCTCTCGTATGCAGATGGCCATGCATCGGCTGAGACGAGCAAACACTATGCAATGAAGTTCTGGTACAAGCCGAAGATCTCTCGGGACGACGGTGGGTAAACTGCGGTAGCTAACAGAGAATATGACGCGAAAGCTAAGTTCTTTCGAGCCATTCTCCATCATGTACACATTACTTTACACCACGTTCAGTACCTTCAGACGTGAAGTCATATATGCATGACCTAAATGCTTATAGACATTGATGCAATTTCGTACAACGAGAGATATAGACTGACATTGCTGCTTTCTAGCCGTCAGCATGCTAAAGGATCAGCCCGCGGGCACGTTCGTCGTTCGCGAAAGCAATTCGTTCCAGAATGCGTTTGCGTTAGCTCTGAAAGTCGATAAGCCACCTCCAGGTGTTCGCGTGACGACAGGTACGTGGAAGAGATACGCTTGAGGTGCCCAATTTTTTGCTGACTGAAGATTTTCCACGCCTTGTGCAGCTGATGGAATCGAGCTCGTCCGTCACTATCTGATCGAGACGACGCCGACGGGTGTGAAGATCAAGGGCTGCTCAAACGAGCACGTCTACGGTAGCCTGTCGGCGCTCATCAAACAGCACAGTCTGACGCCAATGTCGTTGCCGTGCAAGCTTGTGCTACCGACGGCAGGTGCGAATGGGGATGTAACAGTACATCGTATCAGTCGTTTATATTTTCATGGCTTCCCAACGGATGGACAATGAAATTCTAGAACTTGACACTCCATCGATTTCGTCGAATATCGATCAAACGTTGCTCATGTCGCAGCAGCTCAGCTTTGAAGACGGAATATGTATGGCTGATTTCTAAGATTTTCGAGTATGCTATTAGCTTATAAACATCTTCTAGCGACGAAGGCACTGCTTGTTCACGTTTGCGAGACGGAAGCCCTGGCTGGTGCCGAAGCTGTACGACGGGCGGTCGACGACGCGCTTGAAGTGCTCAAAACGGACTCTAGTCTCGAGGCGATAAACGTCGTGATCAAAGTGGCGTCCAGTGGGATTACGGTATTTTTTCTTTGGTCATTTTTCATCCTGCCTGGAACGAGCGAAGAAAAGAAGGATGCTAACTGCTCGAAGTTTGATCCCCCTCCGTCTCCCCTAGCCCCCCTGCGTCCCCCCTTCCCGCCCTTTCCTGGCAGGATGCATCTTCGGCTTTGCCGATTTACTTGTTAGCAGAAGTGACGATCAAAAATCTCGTCTAGATTTCCGATCTGGACCGGAAGCACTTTTTCCGCATTCACTTTGCGCCGTCGTTGGTAAAATCAGCTTTTCTCGATCCGTGCGACAGAAGGTAAACACTCGGAAGATGCATGTATGACGTCACGTTTGGATCGCGTTGTTGCAGGTGGCACACTAATAGCAAGAAGGGTGAATGCAACGCCGACGGAAGTCGCCTCTTCGGCGTGGTTACGCAACAGCTTGTCGATGGCATTCTCACGACGGCCAACACCTGCCGCGTGTTCGCTGAACTGCCAAAAGAGAAGCCTGCATCGGCAATGGTCGCGCTAATTAAGAAGATGCTCGTCGAACGTCCTGCGTGATTTAACCGGTCGTGAGCTTCACCTTTCCGATTAATCCCTCGACAAGGATTTCCTATTTTCTCGGTCCTGATTCCTCTTGAAGTATCTAGAAAGCACGATGTCCGTGTGCAGCCTGCGTACGTAGTATTCTTGAGAGCTTCCAGAATATCGGCTGTTTGTGCACTGTTTCCGGTATGTAATAGGTATTTTTGTTTGTATACAAAGGAAGCACATACAGACGTACACGCTTGGAATGTGTTTATGTTTCTGGATAAAATCTCCAATTTTTGTGGCTCAACCCGAATTATCGTTTACAGCTTCGCGTTCTTATACCCAAGGTCTCTAAAACGCGGGTGTTGGTGACACTCAATAGCTTGTGGCAGCATCCTCGCGAATGTTTGGGGCAATTTTATGAAACGTATTCAAAACTAAAAAGCGTAGTGAGATGTAACGACACTAACAGGGCATTATTCGGAAAAGCACGGCCCACACGGCCCGATTGGGTTCGAAAACATGCGGCCGTTGGCGTACGTCAATGCTAGTCAAACTTTTCGGGCTTAGGGTCAATTTTGTCCCCTGTGACCTTTGTTGGGGCCAAGCCATACAAACTAGAATTAGCACACGAACCATAACATGTAAGCCTTACGCAATACGTTTGTTAATTAGTTTGAAAATTTTTCGACCGTTACAAACTCTAATGACTTTTGTGATGGTAACCGTTAAAGTATGCTGCGAGCAAAGCGAGCGACGGAAATTTTTAGATTTTTCAGGTTAGGAGGGAAGAGTTCTTGAAGGCCAAGTACAAGACCTCCCGGGACCAAATTTAGAGTTTGACTAGCCCTGTTACAGGAAATTAATCGCGAAAAATCCGAAAACGCGAGCACTTGAAAGGCAAGCAGCATTTCGCTAATGGCTTCCCCTCTAAAAGATTCAAAACGTCAGGCCCACCACGACATGCAGTCAACATAGGCCTGCAGCGTTTGATTACGTAAGAGTTCGGGCTTTAGCAAACGAGCGTCTGCCGGTAGAAATAAAGTTCCCAAAACGTCACTAGTCGCCGCCACTGCAGCGTTCCAGCGCCGACGCGCTGCGCACTCGCCTTTCGGCGAGTTTTATGAGTTTTATAAGGATAAGTTTACCTTATTTTTCTACGTTCCTAAAATCCATATGCGAATACGTCTGGCCCACGTCATCGGCAAGCTGCGCCCGCTTACGGTGCGCCCTGATTTTGCATAGACACTCGACTCCAAAATTGGGGTACCCAGTGACTAATCATGGGGAAATTTCAAGTTTCAGCCCTTTACGTGCATTCTCTGATTTGTAGTGACCGTTTGAAAAAACCTTACGAAGTTTTTTAACCCGAGGGGGTCAATATTCCGAACACTCGGCTCCGAACACAGGAAAATTTCAGCCAAATCTAGAGATTTTTCCGGAAGGAAAACGGAGGAAAAATCGCGTTTTTCCGGGTTTCCGGAAAGGAAACGGAATGAAAAAATAATTTTTCCGGCCCCTCGGAAAACGGAAAGGAAACGGAAAAATATTTTGTCAGCGGAAAAAAAGATTTTTCCATTGTTTTGTCCATGGATGTAAATCGTTGCCGTAGGCAAGTTGCTCACACCATCCGCTAACTTTTGTCCTCGGGGGATACGGGGGCGGCCGGGGGGATTGGGGGCGGTCCCGGCCATCTGCCCAATAAGCATCCTTTTTTCGCGCTGCGCGCTCCTGGCAAGATGCAAAAATTTGAAAGGATTTTTTTTTTTTTTTTTTTATAAAAATATATTCAATGTTGTAGGGACTTTTTATGTATTATAATTGCAGTTGCTGAAAAGCGTGATATCTGTTCGTTGTCCAGCAGCGCTGCGTTTAGCAATCGTTCACGTCCTGTTCTGAGTCGAAGTCGACGAGACCCGGGATTCGCAACGTCGTCCGGCAAACACGACTGGGCCACACATTGTTGACATTGAGACTAGCTATGTACTCGAAAAGCAAGTTTTTTGTCGCGACGTCTGACTTTTGTTTTACCGATTCTCGAGTTTAATTCGAAGCTCTTAATCGACGTGATGCGGTCAGAAGACGTTTACGCCAAAGCACCTCTTCAACGTCATACGTTTTTTCTCCGCTCACGAGGAAATAGTTTTCGGGCTCACACAGGCAGACCATAATCGTCGTCGAAAATGACGATCCTCGTCGGCTTTCTGATCGCTAGCTTATGTGTGCTCGGCGGCCGCGGACAACAGCTTGGACCTGGATTTGTGCCCCCGCGGTTAGGCGAGAGGTGCAAATGGAAGGACAATATCACAGGTTGTTGTCTTGTCGTCGAGTTTCTAGTTGAAGTTAACTAAAGGGTGGAAAATTAGCCCCCGGGGTTACGGTAGCGAAAATTTATATTTTGACTGCATAGTTCACACGTGAACTATGCAGTCAAAATATAAATTTTCGCTACGTAACACCGGGGACTTATTTTTCACCCTTTATAAAACCAGTCACGTGACTGACGTTCAGATATTGTCGAAGAACCGCAGCACAAGTACGCCATGCTCGAAGAGTGCCTCTACTATTATCTCGCCGACAAGTCGGACCGGTCGGTAGAGAGGGCGAACTCGCTCGTCCTTCTTCCGCCGACAATGAACATTGGCGATCAGGTCAACGTGTACATCAAACAGATGAATATTCGCCAAATATGGATGGTAGGCGGGCCACGATAGGATGCCTTGAGGCGACGGTTGAGCTAATCTGTTATAGAATGAAATATGGAAAGAGCTCTACGTCGCCGGCTCATTCGACACGGTGGGTAGGGTCAGTCCGTTCACCGACGTAATTACCGCCACACTGACCCGTATAGGTGTGGCAAGATCCGCGAATGACCTGGGATACAAGCCCGTGGAAGCTGAACGCACTGACCGTCCGCTCACCCACTCATGTGTGGACGCCGGACCTACGATCAGAGCGGTGTGCATGGAATTACGGGCGTAAACGAAAAATTCGCCTTTTTGACCCCCTCTCCCTCTGTAAACGTTCGTCATGTTTGGCCGGACCCCCCTCTGGAACACTAAAATTTACGTAAAAATTTAGCCGAAACCCCCAAATGAATTTTTTTGAAAGGAAGACGTTGAAAAATGCAGATTTTCAAGCGGACGACGACGAACGACGACGAAAAATCGAACATTTTTGTACAAAAACAAATCCTTAAAATTGCAGATTTTTTGATAAAAATTTTTTCGAAAAATTGCCAAAAATGAGACAAAAATTACGAAAACCGCCCGATTTCACGAGTAAGTCGTTTACGTAAACAACTGGCTCGACCCCCATGTAAACGTTCGTCAACATTTGGCCGACCCCCTCCCCCTACCCCTTTACGTAAATCGTGTATCGCCCTTTACTGCAGATTGCGGGCAAGTTCTTCTTCCTCGGACGACCAGTCGATATTTTGTGCTCAGATACGGCACCGCGAGTCAGAGCCAGGATCTCACGTTCTACAAGGGCATCCAAGCCACGTACGATGGTAAGCTTACCGCGAAGCTAGAGTACCGAATCGGCGCACTCTGCACGATCAGCAACTTTGACGCGTACCCGAACGATCGTCAGCGCTGCTGCTTTTCGCTGAGTTCGCCGCTGAACTGGCGTTCGATCA